>JANHGL010003158.1:19066-43857 GCA_024611195.1 Ceyx melanurus | reverse complement strand
TAGTACCTACTATATAAATACTACTGTATTTATACTATAAACACACATATTGAGTAATCTGAATCATATATTTATGTAATCAAGCCTAATGGTGAGATGACAAAGGTAGTTACTTGACTTTCAGCCAATGAATGGAGGGCATGTGGCAGAACCAAAGGCATCCTCTTGACTTCATTACAGAGAAGTGCACGTGAACTTGTGTGCTCGTGCAAGGGAAGCTCCCCGGGGTTCTGAGAGCTGAGACCCTGAGCTCTTTGCTAGTGCAAAGCATGGTGGCCCACAGACAACCCCCAGTCTCAAACCATCTGCAACTTGCATTTTAATGATCCATAAGAAATTGTCTCTATCAACTCAATAGCATCTTACATAGACATTTCTATCCTTATTTTTACTTTACTTATTTTATTTATTCCATCCTTAACTATTTTTTCCTACAAGAGTCTACCATAAAGGCCAGATGGCTTAAAGAAACCCTTTTACATTCTAACCACCACAGCTGCCTTTGTTTTATACATCTAATAGATGTAAATTCTCGTCGCCTTGTTTTATGCGAAGGGCAGGATTTATTAGATCAGACAGGTCATTAAGTAATTTTTTTCTTTAATAATGTCTCTGATTCAGTGAACTCAAATTTATGCTCTGTTATGGTGTGCTAACAGCTATTTTTTGGCTAGGAAAGTCAGCAATAAATCTGAATTTAATAAACTGACAAAAGATTACAATGTGAAAGAGATTCAAGGCACTCATTTTTCCAGTTATTTAAAAGCAGTGAATCCTTGCATAACTGCAAGACTAATTCCAAACTGAAAGCATATTCTCTGCAAAAATAATCTAACTGATCACAACGTACGATTCTGCTTAACATGGTTGCAGTGTGCTTCTTACACCTGCTGAAGAGGAAATAAACCTGCGGACTGCTCTTTGTGAACACAGCTCTGTTCATGAACACATGGACACCTCTGCGTGTGCTCCCCCACTCCTGCCACCTCCATTCTCTGCACACACACACAAACAACACCCAGAGAACAGAGACATTATTATTCTACAGCTCTATGAGCTCTCAGCTACCTGCTCTCTCCTTGCTAAAGAAAGTTTAGCAGGAGCTCCATGCACACACCCAGACCTAGTTTACAGAGAGAAAACCACAGGCAAAGCTAGACAGACATAGTTTTCTCTCTCTACATTTAATTTATCTCACTGTAATATAGTATGTACATATGCATATGGATCTGTGTGTGTGTGTGTACATTTGTAGATGTGTCTGCATGCATATATGTTTGTGTAAATGGTTTTGCACGTATGTATGTATGCAAATAAGCCCTTTTCTGTCATACTGCCCCACTGGAGTATCCATACTCCACCATTCAGGAGACAAGTTCTCCTGCAAGGGATGTGGCTGGGAGCTCAGACAGAGTGGGTGTGCAGAGCACTGACCAGGCTGGGCTCTCAACATGCTCAAGTAAAGGGCAGAAGCAGTGAAGACACAGCACACAGCTTCACCAAAGAGATGCTCACACACAGGTCATGCCATCTCATGTTCTGGTCATCCCAGTGCACAGTGCTCAGTCTGAAGGAGATCTTTCAGGACATAGATAAATTAAACACTTCATGTGCATCAAAGGACTGTATGTAGCTCAAAAAAAAAGCCTTGGTTAGTAGAATGCCTTTGTAAAATTATTTCATTAAAGCCTGTTTTTTGTTACCATATTCCATGGTGTGGCATCTGCCACTTAAATAGCTTTGAAGATAGAGGGCATGGGTTTTGCTCCTCAGAGCACTGTAAAACAAATGCACCAGATCAAAAGACAAGAACAATGATCTTTTCCTGTGTGTCTGGCCTAGATCAGATGTGTAAACTCCTGCATGACAAAGGCCACGGGGGTAGAAGAACACAGTCATAAGGGAATTTTCATTTATCTGTGGTGGAGCAGAAGATGAGGTGCTCATTGCTATGAATGGGACCTACTCTCAGCCCTTCTGGAGACAGTCATGAGGGCAGGAATGTCACCTTTTGATATCTGAATTTTCTTTTTACACCTCCTCTCCCCTTTCAAGAAGAACCTCAGTGAATCACACTGTCTGGCTGCAAAGAGGAAGCTAAAGGAAATGTCAAATGTCACGGTGGGTTTTCAGGTTCTCTCTGCTGTGCAGACAGGAAGGAGGAGTGCATCCTACTCGTGATGCAGATGGTTGCCTCCAGTGTCTCTTTATCAGGAAGGACTGCCCCTTTCAGAGAACCACAGGGTTATTTTATTTCCTCAGCACAGTTTTGTTTTCTGACCTCCATTCTGCCAATCTAATTCCTTCTCCGAGAGGCAGTGTTCCTGTGGCCCTGTCTGCTGAAATTTGGTCTCTTTTCCATTTCAATCCACATCTTGAACTATATCCAACCACTTTTAAACCGTAGGGAGTGTTTGAGATGAAAATTATTTGTTATAAGCCTGATTGTCATCTCATTTAATGCAATACATTAGGAACTAGCTGAAAACCATGCCACAGTGGGTAAAAAAATGCATTAATGCTTGAAGTGAAGGAGTAAAACAGACTCTCTCAATTTAGGCTCAGACTTCTTCTTAGGTAAGATCAGTTTAAATGTTTCATACCACTCAGAATGAGCGTCACAGCAGATCCCCTATGAATATTTATTGCCCAAACTACGTGACAGGTAGGCATTTTACATACCACAGAGGGAAGATGGCCTGTCAGCTGCTCTCTGGCCAAATCCTTTCCTTCTATTTACAATTACATCCCCTCTTGGTAAGGCTCAAAGGCTGTATGCAGGGGTATGTCTGGGGTAGATCCCTTCCTTGGCTTTGGCCTTTCTTTAAAGCTGAGGCTGAAGTTCTCAGGGCTGTAAATAAGCTCCTGCAGATCTGGAGATAGTGTCTGAACTTCTAATGGTACTTGAAGCAGTTGTTGATGATGGTAATCTGGCTGAAAGTCCTGTCATGTAAGGGATGCTGGGGACTGCAGCTTGCTGGTTGTCTGAAGGCACGGAGAGGACAAGGGTCACTTGTGCTGTCTCAAGCCAAGGCCTCTGACATAAGGCATCCCTCAGATATGTACCCACTGCCCAGGAGCTGAGCTTTGCTCCTGGGATCACGCCACAGCTCAGGCTAGAGAACTCCCAGCTCTCTGAAAGGACAGCATTATCACATCACAAAGTGCTCTTGTGTGCTTTGTGCTGTGCACGCTCAGACCAAGTGGCAAACGTGGCACTTCAGCAGGGTCTGGGGCTTGAAAAGCAATGGAATGTCCTTTATATTTTTTCGTAACGAGAGCCTGTTTGGATTAAAATGATCTCCATGTAAGCAAAAAAAAATTACCAGCAAAAAAGTTACCAAAAATTACTTCCCATTTGAAAGCTGTCAGGGCATCTTACACAGCCTCTACATCAACAGGGTAGGGAAGAGGAATAGGGCACTTTTTTGTTTAACTCAAATGACGTGGTCTGTATTTCTAACACAAAAAGCAAGGCAGAAAATGAACTCTGTCTGAGGCAAAAGATTTAGAAGAGAAAGGAAAGTATGAACGTAGGAAGCTGCGTGAACACAAAGGCAAGGCAAATGAACACTTGTAGTCATTGACAGAACAAGCGTTTTTCTGAGTGCTGACAGAAATTTGGTGTGATGATTCCCATAATGACATCTTAGCCAGGACAGCTGCTCTACAGCCAGAAAGGGAAGAAGCTGAATGAACAGTGGGATCTAAGAAAAGTCTTCAGAGCATGTTTTAAGAACAATTTCAGGCATTTTGGGAAGTTCTGACATTTTTTGGGTTAAAAGCCCATTGGTTGAAAACAATAAGGAAATTCCAGCTGAAGAAAATAAATGTAAATGTCATCTCTAACCACCTGCAGCCAGCCATCCCTCCAAAGCCCAGACGGCAGGAAAGCACTGAGGATGGCCCAGCTAGGCCAGGTTCCCTCTCTGCACAAGCTGACAAAGCTCAGCCCTGGAGAGCAGACTGCACAAAAGGTCACTAGGCAAAACTCTGCCACAAAGATGGATGTAACAAACGTACATTTCAGATAAAATGATAAAATCTCACTTATAACCTCGGGCTCAATTCTCACATCCCTCTGCTAAGAAATCTCAGCTACCCTGCCCCTTTTGCTCTGTACAACTTCCATTCTCCTCACAAAGGAAACCACCACCTCTGGCTAGCATGAAGTGTCAGAATGCCCTTCACAGTGCTCCCCTTTCACCCGAGGTGAAACTCACTCAGCTTCCTAGCTTTGCTGTTGCTCCCCAAGAGCTCTCCCCCATGCTTGCAGCACTCACCTACCTGCTCTGCTGAAGCCCTTTGGTTTCTGTCCAACTCACACTTTCTGTCTGCTGCTCTTCCCACCTCTCACCTCGCCCAGTAAGGAGCCCACATCCTGCTCTGATTTCCCCTCTTGCCTCTGGTGACCCTGACCCAGCCTGGCTGCCTGGCTGTCTCCACACTCCTCTCTGCTGCCCTTTCGTCTGCTATAACCTCTCATAGCAACACACACAACCTCAACTCTTCTTTACTTCCTTTTCCCTCTTTTCCCTGCAGTCTGGTGCAGGCTCCGGACCATTTCTAAACCTCCTGCAGACAGCCAAACGATTTCCTCTATCCTCTCCCAGCCCTGAGAGAGACAGGTGATTTTTCTGCTGTCACTGAAGCCACCTTGGCACAAAGATGTCTCTTCTCCTCTCACATTCCCTTCCCTTTCTCTTCTCTTCCCCTGGCCTTTCTCTCTTTGGAAGAACCCCGTATCCAAGCCCTTACTCTGCTCCCACACTGCTCTCAGCCACGACTCTCCTCGGATTGTGTCTCCTGAGAAACTCTGGAGAGCTCCTCACCTCTTCCCACCTCCACTCACCCTCAGAGTGGCTGCTTGTGTGCAGATGACAAGCCAAGCTACAGATGTTGGTGTCTTTGCACTTGTGTCTTCATGCTGCCTGCAGCCGTGCCTCAACTCTCCCTCTTGCTGCTCACCAAGCCGTGTTCTCCCTCTTTGTTCCATCTGTCGGCAAATTCCCCCTCCTATCTGACCCAGTTCTCGTTGTTATCCACTGCTCCTGGACACACCACCTCCCCTGGCATTCCTGTGTCCTCCAGCCCATCAGCATTTGCAACAGCATCAACATTTTGTCCTCTCCCCCTGCTAATGGCTTTGCTGATGCTCTCCTGGTGCTGTGATTCTTTCCCCCCTTTTCCCACTGCAAGTTTTATACTGGCACCGACTCAACTGCAACAACTGTTCCTCCAAGAGCAGCCTGACAACTGCCACTATGAGTTCTCTCCTTTTTCCATTCACCCATCTCATGCAGCACTTCTCACAGTGGGCTTCTGGCCCACAGGCGAGGCATCTTAAGCACTACACTGAATGCAAATAGAATCACATGGCTGTGGAAGTTGTTCCTGCCATTCATAGGAATGGTTAACTGCTTTTTGTTAATTAACTTCTTGGTGCCATGAAGTTTTGTAGCAATCTTTCTGCCGCTTAAGACCAAGCCTCTCCTGCAGGAATGGCTGAATAATAGCACCAGCTGGATGTGTCATAATTATCACAGCCTCAGCACTGTGGAAATATAAGACTTCTGGTGGGTGGAAGCCATTGCATCTTTCTTTTCCTGTGTGCCTGGGCTTATCACAGGATGTCATTCAAGGTTACAAAGCTTAGCATCCCTGCTGATCATGCCTTTCCCCCTGGAAAAAACATGTGATGGGTATGATCAAAAAGGGTTGTGTTTCAGCTGCACAGTCTGTTCAGGCTTGTCCTTCTTTACCTTACCCATGGTGTCCCAAAAAGAACGTGTGACCCTGTGCACATGAGGGACTAATATCTTGATTATAGTGGGTACTATAGTGACACTGAAAGCATCACATCATTGTTGTGGGCCACTCTGAAAGCTGGCAGTAACTGAGCAGAAACACAGCAATGCTGCCCACCTGACACCAGAGACAGGGAGGCTGCTTTTGGCTTTGTCACTTCAATCATCAGGGAATGGTGACTCCAGTCATGTTTGAGAACTTGCCCTGCAGTTGCCCATTTCTCTTGTGTGTCAGTGATGTCCTCATGAAGTGTTATGGAGAATTTCTTGTTCTTTGATGCTAACAGGTGGAGTTTCCATCCCTGTGTCTTCCTCTGTATTTATAAAAAGGTGACTCTAGGCATTTGTTTGAATGCTACATTTCCTAACATGAATGTAGCTGCCCCCATATTTATACTTCCTCACCATCCCTTTCCATTCTACATCTGCTGTAAGACTCAGTGACAATCAGGAGAGGAAACGGTTCAGACTTCTAACCCAGACTGTAACAGCATTCATGTTTTGAGCAAAGGCAATGCAGTGCATTAATCCTTGGGAAGACTGCCTCATCCTCCTTCTTGAGGACATGTTTATGCCTCTGTTTATCTAGATTTGGGACTGAAGCCTCACATAACATGCAGGTTACTCCAGTTATTGTATTGGTAAAGTTCCTAGATGGGCAACAGTCTGATGGGGCAAAAGCCAATTCTGCCACTGCTTCTCTTCTACTGTAACAAAGGATATGTTCAAGCAGATAAATACTAAGATTAACAACGAGGACAGTGCAATGGTATCTCTGTTACTCCCTCAAATACAATTTTTCCTTTATTTAGTGACCTCAGATTTCAGTACACCACAGTGTTGGGTTTTTTTTTTACATCAGCACCTTTTGCCTGTTTGTAAGAAGGACAGTGTTGCTTAAAATGATGAGAAAGCAATTATAACAAAAGCTGGTCTAATAATGTGTCCTCATTACTAGGTTTTAAATACGAGATCTCTCTGCTTCCTCTTCTAGCTGACTGGTTGCACATCATTTTCTCCACTGATGGAATATGTCAGTGTTCTCCTGCTTACATATCCTCCATTGATTTCTTACTTCTTGCCATATTACCAAAGCACATCAAAAATACAAGCAAAACCAGATTTTTGTTAGATAGCTACAATGCTATTTTTCATATAAAAACAAGACCTGTAATTTAATTTCTGACCTTCCAAATGCAGGGCATTGTTTCAGATTTCCAGTGGTTAAAAATGCAGACAATTTTAGCATGAATACCTTGAACAGAGTAACCGAACGGGTGGCAGTATTCCTTTTCCTGGACTGACCTTGTAACTAAAACACTGCCAAAATTTTACACATTTTCCCTGGATCTGTTCTCCAGAAAATAAGATCCAAGCTGCCAGATTTTTCATTAATTAGTTCTTCAGAGGATGGTAGAAAAGCAAGAAAAATATAAGCTAATATAAGTGTTTGTTTACTTAACATCTGCTGCCCCTTAACCTCCAGGTTCCACATTTCCCTGGCAAATAAGTTTTCCTCAATTATCTCAAAACTACAGTGTATCTAGTATTTTTCTTTTCATTCCCTGTATGCTTCTGTCCCTTTGTCTTCTCCCTCATTACTGTTTTCCTGGTGTTGACTTTAGGACACCCTAATCCAGTGACTGACCTACCCCTTTTCCTTGGGACTGCTCTTTGTGGAGTGAAAGGATGGCCCATGAAAAAGAAAAGATGATCTTTTGTCAATACAAAACGTGAGTAAATGTGGCTCTGTTATGTGGGTCAGGTCTGGAAAGACTGAAGAATCTCTGTCAATATGCTAAAAAACAAAGGGAGACATTTGGATTACTCGATTAAGAAAGAAAATTGCCCAGATGTCTCTCTCCTCTGGCTCTCTCTCGTAACTCCATAGGAGTCACTGCTGGTTTTCACACCCTGGGGCAGAACATCATAGAACTGTTGAGGTTGGAAAAGATCTTAAAGATCATCAAGTCCAGTCATTAACCCAGCAGTGCCAGGTCACCACTATGTCACAGAGCAACACATCTACCTATCCTTTAAATACCTCCAGGGATGGTGACTCCACCACTTCCCTGGGCAGGCTGGTCCAACTGACAGGCTGACAACTCTTCTGCTCAGCACATTTTTCATTATGTCCACCCTAAACTGCAACCTAAGCATCATTTGGTGCAGTTTATGGCTGTTTCCTCTTGTTCTGGTGCTCATCACTTGGGAGAATGGTCTGACCCCACCTTGCTACCAGTCTCCTTTTTCTCCAGCCTAAACAACCCCAGTTCCCTCAGCGTCTCCTCACAAGACTCTAGGCCCTTCACCAGCTTGGCTGCCCCTCTTTGGATGCCTTCCAGCACACCTCAGTGTCTTTCTTGGAGTAAAGGGCCCGAAACTGAACTCAGTAATTGAAGAAAAGAGAAGTGACCGTGTCCAGGATATGTTGGGGAAAAAAAAAAAGTAAAGAGAAAAAAAAAAAAGAGACATAAAGAAAGGTACCTGGGTAAAGTGTGAGAGTAGCAAGCGTGGCTCCTCCGGAGAACGCAGCGGGGAATTTGCGGGGGCAGCGCGGCCTGCGGCTGGCTGATACTCTTGTGAAGCCGGCCCCGGCTCTGGCTGGGGCAGCTGTCGCCTTCAAGCAGCTTCCCCAGCTGCCGGCAGCCTCTGCTGCCAGCCAGCCTGCACCCAGCGTGGCTCCAGAGCCACCCCCTGCTGCTGGCCCCACGCCGCGGGGCCTGGAGCTGCCGTGCCCGCCGCCGCCTGAAGGCTTCGAGGCCTCTGAGCAACCTGGGCTAGTGGAAGATGTTCCTGCCCATGGTGGGGGGTTGGGACGAGATGATCTTTAAGGCTCCTTTCAACCCTGACCGTTCTGTGATTCACAGCCAAAGAGGAGTCATGAAGCTGGTGAAGGGTGTAGAGCACCGGGGCTCAGGAAGGCCCTTGGGCAGGGAGCTGTCATCCCTCTGGCCCAGACACTTGTTCTCATGAAGTGTGCAGAAACTTAACCTCTGAAATGTCCACCTCTCTGCCCAGTTTTGTTAGAACTGACCAATAGGGACAGACACACGTGCTCACCACAGACATCATCACAAGCACCCTCCTTTCCTCTAAGAAGTCAACAGCAACACCAAAGCCTCCTAGTGCAGCAAGCAATACAAGACAAATATCACCAAGGGTCTCTATGCAAGTTGCCATCCCTGCTGTACGACCAATCACCTGGCCATCACAAATGCCCTTCATCCGGAAAGGCTCTGGTGAGATGGTAACACTCTGTGCTCAGCAAACCCCTTGCGGGTGCTGAGAACAAATGATAAAGGTCAGGGTGAGAGATGTCAACACAGGAAGATTTGCATATGCTGATTTATCATCTAACTCCTGATGAGATGTGGTAGGCAAGGAACCACTAAGGCACACAGGCATTATGCATGAATCCAGAGGGATGGAATACTGAGCTGTCTGAGTTTGCCTGGCCCAGGGCTCTGCCCAGGTCTTGACGAGCAGAAAGTGTCACTGCTGCCCTGCTTGTGCTAGTAACTACATGTTACCTTCTCTCTCTCATTCACCTTCTCTGCTTTCCAGTGGTTCTCCTCCTTCCCAGACACCACTCTTCTTCCAGGCTTTGCTGGCCTTCCTTTTTCCTTACACAACTTTTCCTTCTCACCTGTATGCCTCATCTCCCATTCCCTACTCGAAGATAGGAAGTTTATGGTGAAAACAATTCTCAAGAATCAAGCAGATAACAGAGAATCAGGAGATGGGCTAAGACCATGGCTGTTGTGGGAAGGGTGGGTTGAAAGGAAGAATTTCTCTAATGGTTCCTGAAGATTGCTTCCTTCAAGCTGTCCCATGTCAAGGAAGTTACAGAATGAGCAATCCAGCCTGTGCAAGTCCTTCTTCTGGGCAAAACAGAATGTAGTTGGTCAACAGCCCATAAAGTAAACATAAATGCTTAAGCCCAAGAATGTTTTATTTCAGCCAGGAGCATCTGTACCAACATCATGGTGACTTGTTTCCTGTTAGTGTGTCCTTGAGGTAAATACATACATTATTTTTTATTCATCTTCATGAGTTTGGACAAGCACTGTACCCAACCCTCAAAAGTCACCATAGTTCCAACTCCACAGCAGGAAGGCTATGTGAGATCAAACAAGGTAAACTCTGAGCTTGTAACAATTAATTTTTTAGCATTATTCAAAAGTAGAATAAGCAACATTAATCCAGGAAAGCTAGTTAACGTGCAATAATACCTACAGGGCCCACAACTGTTGAATAATTTAGAGTAAACTTTGCATTGAGTGCCATGAATTACACTCAAAAAAAAAAAAATACACAGCCAAATCAGTTAGTTCATCTTGAAATATCTGGGTCCTGATGTAGGATTTATGCCTGTCTTTAAATCATATTACCTAAGTCTGCATTTCCAGCTCCAGCAAGAAGTGCCCACCTGCCTCAATCCATGCAGAGCGAAGACTAGTAAAGCCTCAGCTGTGCATTGCAGACTCAGGTCTGCTCTGAGATGTGAATGTGTCTCCTCCACACACGGTCAGTCCTGTCCAAATAATACTGCAACCTGACTGACCTTTCAGTATTAACTACAGCACACTCCAGAAAGCACTGGGAGGGAGGTTTTCATTGCTGCTGGAAGACAGATAGGTATCTCATGGGATTTTCAACTGCCACTAAGCAGGCCAAGCTTCACATCCTTGGTTTCTCAAAGAAAAAGGGAAAAAAGAAAGGCTCTGTCCACAACTTGTTTCCTCCTTCCACTAGCAGTCTGGAGCACTTCTGGCAAGGACTGACAGGCAGCCTGCAAGCTGAAGCTGCACTCCAGAGGCCTCACCTGGGAGTGCTAACCAAACTCTGGGCAGGGATGTGCTCACCATCGTTTTGCCCATCACACCACATGCAATGCAGGAGGCTACACTTCACTGACAACCTCTGAGCAAAGATTTTTACCTCTGCCACAGCAGATAAACAAAGACTTGCAATAAGCCAGCTTTTGGTCAAGCCAGTTCTGGTTTGAGAAGTAACTGTCTGCACACGCATGGTATGGCTGCCTTCACTGGGAAACTCATTTACTTTAATCATTACGTTAAACACCTTTTTCTGGTCCTTAGTTTCAGTCTGCTGCAGAAACCACAGTTCCCCATTTAATTCATCACTAGCATGTGAAAAAATGCTTTGGGAAGTTATATCACCCAGGTCTTCCCCAGAAGTTAATGCCCTGAAAACAAAAAAAGTGTGTCATGTACACTGCTTGTGTATCTCTTCTGCAAAGGTCTGAGTTCATCACGTTTGAGCTTTGATTCATTTCAGCCACGAGGCCAAAATGACCTCACTGAATCTGTCCCAAATTGTCTGCCTTTCTCTAAGCTCTCCCCCCTGCATTCAGAAGCAGCCTCAGCACCAGCACTGATGCTGCTCTGCTGCTCAGAACCAAACCCCACCACCACAAGGACTGATCCAGGCTGGAAACGGAGGCACCACCCCAGCAGGGAGCTTATTTCGAGGCTCCACATTTACAAGCCTGTCACCAGACTAAATCAAATGGCATGTGGTCCATAACGCTGTCAGGAAGGTAGGGCACGCTGGGCTGCATCTGATTAAGAGTGATATATTGGGTCAAGCCACATAATGATGGAGCTTTAGGACTAAAACGAGAAACCACTGGTGAATTCAACAATCTTTCTCAAATGAGGAAGAGGATGTGCACACACGCCCGGAGCACACAAACCTAGCAATCGACATGGGGGTGCTGGGATCAGGACTGGGATGACTGTGTGCTCTGCCTCTCAGGGCCAGAGCTGTGGGGTCGGGTATTTAGGGCCTGTCAGCACACGTTTGACACACGGGTGCTGCCTGGCTCCTGGCATTCTGACTGCTAATGCAGACACATGCAGATGAGCAGCGTTCAGTCACGCTGAAAGCAGCCAGGGCTTCCTTTTAAGCACCGACCCCTTTGTGAGTGGCATGGCAGGGATGTGAGTGTCAGCTACTGCTCCCTGATGCCTCTCACATGACTCCCCAGAGCTGCTCCCCGTGCTCTCCACGGCCGGACAGGAGCAGGGGTTCTGTTCCTGGCCACGAGCCACAGTGTACTTGGAGACATTTGCTGCTCGCATGTGAGTTTTGGAATCCCCTTTTACAATCAGGAGGGCTATGGAAAAAGAAATCCCTGCGACAGCATGAACATAATACTGGCTCTGTGTGATGCCAACAGCATTAATCTCCTTCAGCCTTCAGGCCGTGTGCCTACGACCTCCCAAATGTCCCGGTGCACTCAGCACATTTCTCCTGACCTTATGCGTGATTTTTTCATAATTATAACATCACATGAGAGCACACTGCACTGTCTCTGAGGTATGAAACTAGGCCTTCTTATTGGTAGAAAAAGGCAGGGTTAGGTTTTTTTTGTTTAATGTAGACATCATTATTGGGAACTGCAAACCTGATGGTGCTGTATCTTCCGAAGTTGGGGATGAACTACCTTTACCTTGTTTAAATAAAAATATCTCAATTTAATTTTCATCGAAAAACCATGTACTCCCGTCTGTAACTACACTGACAACCAGCTCGAGCCACACATCATCCAAGCCAGGACTCCACTTAGAATGTTTATAGAGGAGCAACAGGTGAGTAAATGCTGTGCTGAGAGGCACATCAGAAATGCTTCTGACAGACAAAAAATGTGGCTTTGTCTTTTGTATGGAGTTCTGATTACGTTTTTAATTTAAAGAGGTGATCATAAAAATAAAGAAGCTGTGAGGCTGTGAGCCCTCCTCCCTCTCTGTTACTGCCCCTCACCACTTCCAGTTCTAGGTGTTTGACTCTCACTCTGCCTGCCTGGGGAGAGGGCAGCACCTACACAACCCTTGTCAAGGTAGGGAGTTCATAGCTGTAAGAGGACTGGACTATTGCCAAGGTAGTCACAGAGCTGTTCTCCCAAGTAAGAAGTGACAGGACAAGTGGAAATGGCCTCAAGTTGCCACTAGGTTGGACATTAGAAAAAAATTCTTCACCAAAAGTGTTGTTGAGCCCTGGAACAGGCTGCCCAGGGACGTGGTGGAGTCACTGTCCCTGGAGGGATTTAAAAGACTTGCAGATGTGGTGCTTAGTGATGTGGTTAGTGGTGACCTGGCATTGATGGATTAATGGCTGGAGTCTTAAAGTTCTCTTCCAACCCAAAGGATTCTATGTCAATATGGTTCTACAAATGCTGCAGGAAAATTACCATTTTCTGCACTTATAAATTCAGTTCCTGGGGGGATACCAGAGAAGAAGCTTCAGGTTTCTCAGTTTCCTTTATCCCGCTGAGTGGGGACCATGTGCCCAGATCAGCTGAGTGTAGGTCACAGGAGCAGTGCCAGTGAGGTGCACCACAGAACACCTCCTGCCTCTTGTTCTACTCTGCCAGCCACAGAACCACAGAGCTCCTTCAGCTAGAAGGGACTCCTGGGAATCACCTACTCCAACCTCCTGCTCAAGTAGGGCAATTTTAAAATGATATCATCATTAATTAACAGCACAATGAAACACAACAGAAACACCACGGATGTGCATCAGGGTTGGATGCTCAACATCAAATGGAGAACTGGGAAGCAGCTCTTAAGTACATTCTCAGCTGACCACAATGTTAACTTTAAAGTAATATTTTTATGTGACACCTATTCATGATCATCCTTCTCAGATAAATACAGCAGAGCCAGAAACCAGCAACTGTGAACTGGTCAAACTTAGAAAAAGATTGACAAAAGGAAACGTAATGCTTTCCTGCCAGCACAAACAGCAGCAAAAACCCTGGTACTGTTGTCAAACATATAATAATCTTGGCTTCTACTTTATTTCAGGTGTAGGGTTTTTTTTAGGAACTGAATAACCCTTGTCAAGTAGGAGTGTCTGGTGTGGTTGGTTTCTGCTGGGTTTTTTTTGGCAGGGGTGGGGGCAGGCTCTCTCCAGATCAAAGCAGAGGGATATGAGAGAACTGAGAGCAAGCATGTGCTCTTGTGGCCAGTGACAGGCAGCTGAGGGTGACAGAACCTGATCCTCATTTACTTCTGCACAGCAGAGGATTTCTAACCCTGCTCTGCTCCCTCTGCTCATATTTCCCTTTTACAGGGGACAGCCTTTCAGCAGAAAGCTGCACCCGAGTGCACCTCTGGTTAAAGCTGCTGCCTGAGACAGTTTCTGGCTCCAAGAGCCAGCACTTGCCCGAGCAACTGTTCTGGGACAGGGCAACCTGGGCTGGGAGTCACAGCCTGTGACTACAGAATATTGCTTGTCTTCCTCTTTGTGAGACAAGCAGAGAAGCAAGAGAGAAATGTCTCACCAACACCTACAAGGTGAACACACAACTGTCGCAGTCCCCTTTCTGTCTTTAAAAGCCCTGCAATTACCCGTGTATACCTCACACTCATCTTGAAAGTGCCCAGCAGGAATGGGGATTTGGAGCCTCACTCTCATGTGTGTGAGTCCAGGAGTGCCTACATATGATGTGCTCCTTTGCAAAAGGCAGGGCATGTGAGAACAGACAGTGCACCATCATTTTGCACAGACACTCCCACAGCAGCACAGAGCACACAGCAGATGGTGGACAGGCTGGGAGAACCAGCATCAAAAGTTCACCCAGCTCTGACATACCTGATAAAATCCTCTTCACAGAGTAGCTACAACACCATTCTCTGTCCAAGACCATGCCTAGTTCCACCCCACTTCACTCCTCTGTCCTGCCAGGTTTAACTCCACCAGCAGTTTCACACAGCTCCCCAAAACAGGCATCCACAATGACATCTCTGTCCTCTAAATCTGTCCTTTATGGCCAACAAAACCTCCCCTGGGTCCCCGTGACCTCCTGCATTGCAGTTCTTGGCTGCAGGCAGGACTCAGCAGTGAAGTGGAGGGAGCAGCTAACTTCTCTTCCACAGCTCTCCCTGCTTCTGAGATGCCTTCTTGCTTTTACAAGCACCCAAGGGACAAGTGCTGTTTATTTAGCAGAAACTCTGGAATTAGCTGCCTTAAACCAAAGAGTGTGCTTGAGACAGTTATTTGTTCACAGCCCCTACTGAATAGGCAGATATGATGAAGCCCATGATGTGCCTTGAGCATAACTCAGTGCAGTATGTCCTGTGTGGTCCTTGCAAGTGATAGCACACGAGTAACTGGCTAACCACTAGAGAGCAACACCAAACTCCTCCTAAGCTTGCAATTGGAAACAGTAAATCAAGAAGCCACAGTCACCTCCTAAAGGCTTATTTGCCAAAGGAAGCCTTTTCTGCTGTCCTTTCTGACTTCCTTCACAATCCCAAGGTGAGGATGGGCTCCAGCTCCTTCTGCAAGGTTGGAGGAGAGCTGGGCAGGCAGCCAGGAGCAAGCTAGAACAGCAGCACAGAGCATTAGAAGATGAAAGGGGGCTCTGGAGGTCTCCACTTCCAACACCTACTCCAGTCAGGGCTAGCTTCAAGGAAGACCAAGTTGCTTTCCAAGCTTTCAATGTCTTCATGGACACAGATTCTGCAATGTTGCAGAGATCTTTGTTCCAGTGTCTGACTAAACCTCCTGGTGAAGAATTTCCTTCCTACAGTCAGAACTCCCCTTGCTGCCTCCTGTGACCACTGTCTCTTGAATTTTCACTGAGTGACTTTGAGTCTGTCTCTGTCTTCTCTCTATCCCCTTTTCAGACTATTGAGGACAGCAGTTACATCTCCACTTGACCCTCCTCTGGGCCAAATACCCACAGTTCCCTCACCCACCTCAGTGGGCTACACACTCCAGCCCACAGAACAGCAGCATTTACTCAAAATTAATTACACTACTGCAGAGGTCAAACCCAATGGCCTCAGGATGTCAATATACGTATTTCAGTGATAGAATGCTAATATTTTTAAAGCATTTGAGGAGTTTTTCCTCATTCTATACAGGTTAAATACTACTGTAAAGCCACAATAAATTAAAAACTACATGGAGCTACATTTTATTACGAGTTGAATAAAATAAAGCAGCAAATCCCATCCTATCAGGTGACCACCCCTCTCTGCTAGGTATTCAGCCTGTGGCTTGGCCAGGTGAGCTCCACTAAGCATCAGATAAAACCTGCAGACTGATTAGACCCAAACTGGCACCTGCAGAATTAACACCTGCAGTTCTGGTCAGCTACCCCAGCTAATTGAACTGAGCAGCACAGAGCTATCCCATTTCACTCCTCCTTTCACACAGAGCTTGTGACGTCCTTTGCAAGTGGCTGTGAGAAGCAGCACGTCTGATTTAGTTTGAAACTTGATCTTTTTTGCAGGTGACCACAGCTTTTCTAAGCAAACATGGAGACATCTCCTTATTCTTGCTGCAGAACAGTAAAGATTTATTGGGCATCCTTCCAGCTGGGAAGAGGTGGTGATAGGCTGAAGTTAACCCATCTTTTTTAACTCACCTTCAGCAAAATTCAAACTCGTGCCCATGCAGATGCACATTTACATTTTATTATTTCCTTTTTGTTTAGTGCTAAAGGCAGACACTGGCAAAGACACAGTCAAACTCTGGTAAAGAAGTATTTAACTCTTCCCTTGTATGTGTCTAACACTGAGTGTCAGAGGGGATGTAACAAAAGGGCAAATGGATGGGAGAGAAATCCAAGAGCAGAAATGTTGTTCCCATCTCCTTAGGGAATGGCTGCCTGATTACAATGAGAGGAAGGGGAAGGGTGCTCTGTCTTCATTACACTTATCTGCTCTTTCCTCATAAGTCTGTAAACACCCATCCATTTGTTTAGATTTTATACTCAGAGCAACATTTTCTTCTGTGTTTGCCAATGAAGATACAAACTCAAAGATGTCCTTCACTCTGAAACTGCCCAGCAAAGTAGGGGAGGTAGAAATCTCTCTAAGACTCCTATGCAGAGCTCACCTGAGTATTTCCTTGGAAGGATATCACTACTGTGCCACTGGCACTCTGCTTGTGCAAGCAAATCTTGACAGCAAACAGGTGAACCTTCTGAAAGAGCTAATCTTACAAAATGTACTAAATTGTTTGATCCACATGGTAAGTGCTTTGTGGGTGATATTGATACTGCTGTCTCAAAAATTCATTGCTTCTACATTTTCCATCTATATCTTGGCATTCAATATTAATTTACTTCTGTGGAATCAGCCATGATCACAGTTACCATAGGTGGAGCTGTCACCTAGCAAGAGGTTTTTAATTGCTAGGAAGAAACTGAAGTAAAACCACACTTGGCTGTGTGTGTTAGAATATTTAAGAGAAGAAAAGAGTGTGAACAGTGTCTTGCCCTCCTGCTCTGCCATGTAGAACTGCCACACCGACTTCACGAAGAACTGTGTGTGCGCACGTGTGTTGATAAATCTCAGCCAATACCAGCTCCCCTGAAGTAGGGAGGGAAGGGTCCACAACCCCACCTGTACTGGGTGCACACCAGTGCCTACTGGCACCTGCAGAGAGCAAACTGCTGTTACCTGCAACCTGCTAGCTCTCACAAAATGAGCCCAACCCCTTTCTCCATAAAACAGCACCTGTATGGAAGCAGAGTCATTGCCAGGAGGAGAATCTAGGTGGGGAGGGGAAATGCCAAAGCGGGTATTTCACCACTGGCACTTAAAGAGTGGTATGAAAAGTGAACAACCCTCTTCTTTTGAGCAAAACAGTGAACTCAGTGCCTAAGGTGCTGGCAGCCAGTGACTGGAACACAGCTGATATCATCTGCATCTATGTGACGAGGATACTTTCCTTGCAAAGGAAGATATTGAGCAATGCTGAACCAAGAACAGCTCCTTAGGCAACTTCAGTTCAAAACTGATACCACTCCTCTGCCAGCTCTTCTAAACCAGAGATTTCCGACCCAAGCAGGGTCTGCAGTCTGCTTAATGCAGCAGCCAAACACAAAACTGTCCTGCTGCTTTCTTCTGAAGGCAATGAGAGACTGCCTGAGTAGCTGAGAACTTACTGGGCTCAGTACACACAGTGTAAGGAGATGTCACCATGTAGCTGGTGTCTAACAACCTCTTCTCCTTCCCCCACTCCTACAGGACATGCATGCAGAAATCAAGGGACAGCTTTTTCATCTCTAAATACACCACCACAGTTGCTTTCACTTTCACTAACAGCAGGATTTGTACCGTAGCTGAATCACAGAAATTGCTACCTGATTAGGGAGTGTAATGGAAAGTGGAGCAGTAGTATCAAAATAAAACCAGAGTATGCAGCTGAAAAAGCTGAATGAGGTGTCAAATCTCAAATAATTACCAGAAACTAATTCACAGGAGCACTAATCCAGCTAACAGCCAATCAAAGGGTGTACAAACAAAAAGATCAGAGAGGACGGAATCAGGTGGCACCTGACAGAGGAGCAGGAATTCAAATATGAACTAGCCCATAACAGAAGGAAAGCCAGGGAAGATAATATAACAATGACACAAAGCAATGGAACCAGCATTGGCTGCCTGGGATATCCTACAGTCCTTGTTCCCTTTGTGTGCAAACCCCCAGCCCAAGGAAGCTGCTGGGGTTCCTGCTGTGTGGCTACAGAACAGTGTACTTACAGAGACCTACTGAACAGGTAAAGTCCAGCAAACTCCAGAAAGCATTTCAGCTGTCCAGTGGAGCTCAAGCAGTTCCTGAAAACACACACACTTGGATCTCTTGCAGGAGATGCCCTACACTGCAGTTTCTTTGCTGTCTTCAGAGGTTGATGAGCAATTATCTGCTGAATATTCTTGTAACTGTTAGAAAATGTCAAATACAAACTTTGTGGGGAAATAGGGCAGTATCAACAAGATGGCCACAAATTCTGGTCAAAACTAAGAAGAAAGGAATGCCAGCATAGCTAGTAACTGGCTTGTGAGGGAAACTCAGGTCACATGTGAAGGAACCAGACAGGAGTGCCAGCTCTGCCTGATTCACAGCAAGAATATGAAGGAAGCAGAGTCAGTCTTTCTGTGGTTCAGACTGCTCATTTCAGACAGACCAGACGCAGCTGGAAAGCCTGAGCAAGCCCCACACTCTCCCTTGCAAAGGGCCCTGTCTGGAGGGCAGGGAGGCCTCAGCAGAGTGGGCACCTGACACTACACTGAACTGTCTCAGGTTGATGTTGAAAAGAAGAGGGAATATTTATAAATTCTCAGTGAGCTGAATAGCTATTCTGTACCTACTTTTGTCCTCCTCTCTTAAAACCCTCAAAAATGTACAATCCTGGTGTTCCCACCACACCCTGCTCTCCTCTGAGAGCTCAGAGGAGCAATACATTAGCTGGAGCAAGTTGCATTGTGCTTAAAAAAAAATCTGGTGTGGCTTTCTCTTCTTTGCTTGGAAACTGTGAACTCTATAACATGGAGCACACATTTATGAAAGTTATGCTCACTGCAGTTTTACCATTTAGGACAAAAGTTGTTAAAACTCTTAACTGCACTAAAACTCAAACCCAGTAAAGACACCCAAGGGCAAAAGTCAAAAGAAAGTTTCAGGAGTCATGACTTGGGTACAAAATGACTTTACAAGTGCACGACAAATTAAAATTCAGCAGAAATTACTTCAAACTCCCTGAAGAAGCACTGGAGTGACCTATGGACAGAGAAGTTACATAGACAAATATTGGGAAACAGAATGAACTCTGGTCAGTGACTATCAGGAACTGGAAGAGCAGTGTTTCAGGAAAGATTTCCTGGAGGCAGAAGAACACAACCATTCCTTTGTCAGTACACATGGAAAATAAAAATGCAACATCAGTAAAAATATTACTAGAGATTTTCGCTCTAGCCCTGACCCAGAAGCCCATCTCATCTCTGTAATGCTGGGCTTTTCATCTGTGCAATCACACTGGTATCACCTATTACTTACAGATTATCATAGGATCATAGAAAAGTTGCTTAAAAGGAACCTGTGGAGACCATTTAGTCCATCCTCCTGCTTGATATCCTATCACCCACACTGGCTCCCATCAGTGGTGAGATGGAGGTCCTTTCCAGCCAGGTGGCTCCTTACCACTTCGTACAGTGCTGGAGTTACTCTGCCCTGAATGCAGAAACTTGTGTTTCTTCTTGCTTAATCTCATTACATTTGTTGGCCCAATCTTCAACTTTCTGAAGATTGCTCTGGACTAAAGCTCTGTCATTTTGTGTGTCAATCACACACCCCCACTTAGCACAGTCTGCAAATTTGCTAAGGGTGCCATCTGCCTCCTCACACAGGCCACTGCCTCCTTGCCTTTGCTGTGTTTGAAAATGGATTTCAAGATGTTCTTTTTCAGTGAGAGAGGTGACAGGAACTGTCACACTGTTCCCTGGATTCTCCTTTTTGCCTTTACAAAAGATGTGCCTTTAGGCCTTTAGCCTTTTTCCAGGCTTCATGGACCTCTGCTGACCACCCTGATTTTCAGAGATGACAGACAGCATTAACTCCTTCAGTACTGTCAGATGAAACTCATCAAGCCCTATGGATCTGAGTACATCCCCTTGCAGTTGTCTCTGACTCATTGCTCCTTCCCCATAGGCTGTCCTCCATAAAGTACTGCTGGCACGTAGAAAGTTCAGAGGCTTTGTCTGATGCAAGAATGTCCTGTCATGTTTGCTCTGTACCCTGAACTCAGTCATCTCTTGGTCACTGCAGCCCTCTTCTGCCATATTCTCTGCCAGTTCTTACCCCTCTGCAAGCAGCAGGTGAAGTACAGGCCCTCTGCCACTTGCATCAGAAACTGTCAGCAACATAGTTTTGGGACTTCTTGGGCTGCAAGCCTACCAACACCAAACTGGAGAGCTGAAATCTCCCATGAAGACAAAGGCAACCAGGAGACTTCTGTCACTGTCTGTAGAAAGCCTCAGCCTCTACATCTTACTCGGGGGTTTTGGTCAAAGCCAGCACAGCATCTTCACTCTGCCCTTAGACCTCTGTTCTTGACAGACACATCCTTGGATTTCTCCTAGAGCTCTTCAAAGCCAAGGAGCACTTCTACAAAGAGCACAGCAGCCCCCCTGACCTTCCCTAAAGGTGCTGTGCTGTCATCAGAGAGCACTTCAATCAGAATAGAACACATAGTTTGTATGTTTCAGAAGACATAAGTCTTCATATCACGTATTTTGTGTAAGACAGCATTACACAAAACACTACTGCTCTGCTTTCACTCTTTTATCCATCTTTTCTCCACATCCTATCTCCCTATTAACTAGTATTGCAGCTTTTCAGGGCCAAGCTTTCCTTCTACATTTGTATTTCACACATATGAGTTCCTATCCTCACTGCTATTGGAGTAACATTTAGAAGTGAGTGTAACACAGTCTAACTGGGGAGGAGGTCAGGAAAAGAAGAGTAACGGTTCCCAGAGTTCATCAAACTCCAAAATGATGAATGCGCCTAAAAACACTCAAAATGATTTAGCATCATTTACAAATGTAAGCAAAACTCTATGATCTAGTTATGGTCATTTAGCATCATTTACAAATGCAAGCAAAACTCTATGATCTAGTTATGGTCATTTAGCATTATTAGGAACAGGAAAAACAGTTAATTTTGAATCCATTCAAATGAATGGGAGATAGACCTATAGATGATCAAGAAGAGTGAATAGACTGCAATTATACTACCTTTACTCAAAAAATCATTGCAAAATTATGTGTAATAATTACGCCACTGTTGTACCGAAGCCAAAAATGAGTTTTAAAATACCCTTTACTTACACTGATTACAATCTATAATCCTTTCTATGAGATCTAAGAGGACAAAACCAGATAAAGACACACAAGTTTCCTTGTTAATCTTCCAACAGAATACCCCAGTAGTTATGGATGAATAGCAATGAATGCCCCCTAAAGAACAGTCAAAGGAATTAGCAACGCTGTGGTGTCCAGAGGGTGAAAGCAGATGCTGCATACAGACTTCTCCCTGGCCTGTGCCACTTTCAAGGCCTGCTTTGGGAGATTTAGGAGGCCACAGACTGTAAGTGTGCCCTCCAGAAGGGCACTAGCTGCACCACCACATCCTAGGTCATTGCTTTTATGAAGGGCTGTTTCTCCTCTCTCTGTCTCTTTCCTCCCTATGTTGCCTAAAAGAAGCATCTTTTCACCTCATTTCTTCTCCTTAGCCTTCATGGTGAGGAGTAATAAGCAAGGACACAGCTCTGGTATCAGGCAGCTTCTCTGCAGAGCTTTTCTTCGTGCCTCTTACCGAGAGAACAGTTCCTGCCCAGCATTTTACAGGTGGGAAAAGAGGGTAAAACTTCTTTTTTTGGCCAATACATGTAAAAGCAGGAAAGCAAGAGGCAGTGCCAGCCTGACTCTGAGAGAGAGAGACAAGATCTTTTAAATAGTATTTCCACTCCTTTTGAGGCTACAGCCTGTGGTTGGTACCTGTGCAGCAACCCGTTGAAGTGAGCCCACAGAGAGTCTTGTCTGTTAAAAGATAACACCAAGGAAAGAGGAATTTCCAGTGGAAAATGTGATCAAATGGAGAGATGTTCACTTGGACAATCTCTGACCAAAGCACAGCAAACGACTAGAGGTATCTGCCAGTCTTTTTTTCCACGCCATGAGGCGCTGTTTCTTTACTGCTTACATCAATTAGAACTCATAATTTAATTACTGGGCACATCAAAGCATCATGCCTCCCTTTAGAAAGGCTCACAAGCCTGCCCACTCACACTGCAGTCTGCAAGTAACCACGAACCCCTCAGCACTTAGTGATGCTTCACACCTCAGCTCTGGGCTCTGAGTGATGTTTTTAGGCTCCTCCAGCCCTGACAATTAGAGACACCATTCCTCAGGAACCCTCAGGCTTAGTCAAACATTCTCTTTTTTCATATTTCATATTAATAAGAACTACTTTCAGAACACAAAGCTCACAGTTTAGTATACAGTTCAGTAAAGAACTGCTCTATTAACTGAACATTTCAAAACTGGTAAGAGCACAAGACAATGTAAGTACATATGTGGTTACAGGCTTGGAAATCCATTGTTCTCAAAATTTTCATGTGGGTTTTCCAACATCTCAGGGAACTTGCATGTGAGTATTTATCAGAATCACAAGGAATTTTGTATGTTTCCGAGTTCTTTTCCAGCTCTATGTAGTAATTATACTGATTAGTTTGCCAGCATGCCTGGGTGGCTTTCTTTTGAAAAACAGAATGATCTGTAAGGCTGATTCTTAAGGGAGATGTCAGGGGAGACAGGGTCAGTTTGAAAAGGGCAAAGGGAATGCAAATGTTTTCATCTGGGGTTTTGTTTTTCAGACAGTATGGTCATCACAAAACCCCTTTCTGTTTCAGCAACAGTAACTACAAATGCATTTGTTCTTAGGATGAGAGAGGTCTGATTTGGAAACACAAAAGTCTCTACCAGAAATAATCCACGTTGTGCCCACATCTCCATAGAAAAACTGGGTCCAGACCTCAAAGAGAGTTTCCTGGACAGAAGTTGGTAAATCAAAGACTCTGCTGATCTGAGCCTGTTGCTCTGCACCAAGAGCCCAGCTGAATTTGTACCAGAACGACATTCTGCAGAAATGCAGACCTTTGCTCAGCTTACTAAGTAACTCCAGCTTCCTTCCATGTCCTAGCACAGACATACATGAACTGGAAACAAGGCAGATTTTAATAAATGTTGTTAAATTGGTTATTTTTTCTTGAACTGGAGGGGACGGAAGCCAGGAGCAGAAAGCTAAGACACCTGTTGCAAGCCTCCTTCAAAAGAAACTATATAATACTAATTGCAGGCTGTCATGAAAAGCTTTATAACGCCTCAAAGGCATCGGATCAATGTGTTAACAATTTGATTCCTATACCTAGTGGAAAATAAAAGAGGAAAGAATTTCAAGGTATTCTCATTCCCTGCAAACTAAAAACTTCAGCTGTATAGTTTGATGAGTGTCTTTATGTTGGAAACTCCTCTATAGTTAAAGAGTAAAAAACCCAGCAACACTGAAGACCTGATACTGAAACAGCAATAGTGAAAGAACAACAACAACAACAACAAAATATTAGGAAAGGTTCCTGAGAAATGAAGGAATTACTGCTCTGTAATCAAAGCAGTATTTTATCTTCCCTGCTTATTCAAGACAAAACTTCAGTTCTAGTCTCTCTAAGAAGATCATCTTTGCTTTTCAGGTGATGTCTGCTTCACTCCCTGGGAGAAGAAGTGATGAAGGACAGCGTCTGGGGAGAAACAAAGCCAAGAACATTTATTGGAAGGTATTAACTATATCAGAAAGAGTACTTCAGACTCTGATTTAATTGAAATCAGGAATGTAGCTGGAGAAAAACATCACCAGCATACCCTGGAGAGCAGTGCTGAAATATGTGCTACATTGACCACTGACAATCCATAGAGAGCTGGCAGGTCACACTGTGCTGGCTCTTCTCCTTGTTTCCAGCTGCTAAATTACATTAAAGTCAGCTTAAAATTCATTAAACGCCTTCCTATTATTACTTTTTCCACATAAGCTGTTGTTATAGCTGCTGCAGACATTGTGTGATGGTGACAGTGAAGAGAGAGGCCTAAGTAAATATGAATGAGAAAGGAGAGGTGATTTTGACCAGGAAAACGCTTGGGACCCTGTGCTGCAGAATTTAACTGCTCTTCAAAAGATGAAAGCAGCTACTCAGTAGATTGTGAATTCAGATGCTTCAATGCTCCAGAGATACCTCAGTACTGATTGTAGAGGTCACATTTTGTTTTGCAGGATTGTATAAATTCCAAACCAGTCAGTCACCACTCTGTGAGACTGTCACTGCAACGGGGCTGACCCAGTGTCACTGATAATTACAGGTAATTTCAAGTGCTGTCATTAATTTGCCTTTTTCAATCACTTGGCAAAGCCTTACAGGCTTTGTCCTGTATATAATAGTGTTGAAGGTAATAAGATTTCTTCCATCAGGGATTTAAGGAATTGGATTTAACTCAATAATATTTTAAAGGCTTTGCACTATTTCTTGCAAGTGAAAGAAAGAAAGAAAGAAAGAAAGAAAGAAAGAAAGAAAGAAAGAAAGAAAGAAAGAAAGAAAGAAAGAAAGAA
>JANHGL010003158.1:0-18914 GCA_024611195.1 Ceyx melanurus | reverse complement strand
GAAAGAAAGAAAGAAAGAAAGAAAGAAAGAAAGAAAGAAAGAAAGAAAGAAAGAAAGAAAGAAAGAAAGAAGACAAACAAAACCAAAAAAACACCCCAAAACCAAAACAAAAAAACCTAACCCCCTACTTTTTACAGTCCAAGCCCAGTACTAAATGATGTTCTGAAGTCAAGCATCAGTCACAGTGCTGAACTACCTGCATCATCTGAGGCACAAACATACCAACAGCCTCCAACAATACCTTGTAGCCTGACTGAAACAACAAATCCATCCCTTCTTCTGGAACAGCAAAGTAAGAATCTACTGGAGAAATAAACTCTTTAAATCTAAAAAGAAAGATATAAACCTCTTTTAGTGACTCTTGTGAGTTAAAGATATAGAGACTAAAACAGTGTTTTCCATTTCTGCAGGGAAAACTTTCAGAATAGTGTCACTAAAAATACCCCAAAGCCTTTAAAGAATTACTGTCCATGCCAAGAACTCTTGAAAAAATAACATTACAATTGTATTTGTCCTACCAGAAAGCCACAGACCTTACAGCTAGCATGTACACAGGAGACACAGAGGTGGATACCTGCACTTCTGCACACTCTAGTCCTCTGCAAATGCAGCTCCCACTGGTGTCACCCTGGCCCCAGGCTCCACAATCCTGCTCCAGCACACAGCAGGCACATGCACCACTGGCTTGTGCTGATCTTGGCTACATATCCAGACTTGAATCTGGCAGCTCAGGTGCAGCAGAAGGTATGAAACTGCTCATGGTTGTGGGTTTCCTATGTCAGGGCTACAGCAGGAGCAGCTGCACCAGCTCTTGCAAACGTGCAAAGGACAGCACAAGGCTGCTGGGACAGCTCTGAAACTAAGGAAGGGGCTCTAAGGAGCTCAGTTTATCCAGAGGGTTTCCTCGGTGGAGGATCTGCTCCCGTGGAGAGCTGAGCTGCAGACCAGGGGCTCTCTCTGGGAGGACTCATGGCTTACTCCTAGGTGGAGCTGCTCTGCCCCCGCATGGCAGGTCACCAGCAGAGCACGGAACCAGCTTTGCACAAGCAAATCCAGCCCTAGTGCAACGCACGCCCAAGGTTTTATGCACTGTGTTGGTGTCCAGTGCATCATACTCTGTTAATAGTTGCACGACAGAACACTGCAGGAGCAAGGCAGCTGAAAGGAGGCTGTAAAGAATGGATGAGTGATGTAAAATCAGCCTCCAAACAAAGAATGGCCAGAAGAGGCAACAGAGTGAGAGCTGAGACTCAAAACAGCCTCGCTGGTGGGTTCTCATTTGAGGTACTGACTTAACAAGGTGAGGAATCAAAGGCAGTTTCCAGGCCTCTAGAAGCAGGGGCCAAAACTGCAGGTAGGGTGCAAATGGGAAGGAGGTCCCTGACGACGTCCACTGCTCCACAGATGCAAAGAAAGATCCAGAGAGGGGTGCTGGGGAGAAGTGAAGTGGAAGGTTTTTGTGGATGAACCCAGGCAGCCTTTGAGGGGAAGAGAAGACGATGTCAGCAGAGAGAATTAACACACAGAGCAGGGGCTGTGCAGAGGAGCATGGTGAAGTGTTCCCAGGACAGTCCATCCCATTTCCCCGGGAGGTAAACACTCAGCTGACTCCTCTGAGTGGGCAGGAGATCGTGACTGTTTCCTGACTGCATTCAGACAAATGTATAGAACTTCCACGTGGGCAGGGGCATCTGGTTTTCACACCATATGCTGCTCCTTTTGGCATGTAAGTGTAGAGCTGAGTAAATGCAAGGGGATGTTTATATGATTAGCACGTCTGAAATGACACCAGAAGCCAGTAGTAATAATTTTTTCTTCCATCAGGGAGCTCCAAATTCTTTTGGTAAACTTTATATTAATCCATCTGATCCTAAATTAGAGCAATAGGACTGGAGCACAGATGGGGGAAAACAGTTATTTTGGGGGATTTGCCCAAAGTACACTTATTACCTCCCAAAGGTCCAAAATGCCATAAACAACAGAAGCAGAGACACACAACTACAGTAAAACACACCAAAACCTCACAACATTCCATCCTGTCCCAGACACTGTTCTCTCCATGCACTGCTTGCACCAGAGAAGTCACCAATGCTGTACATTAATTTGCCATTTGATGTAGGGAAGAAGCTGTGACCAAGCAACTAAACACTGCTCTTTAAAAAAAAAAAAAAAACAAAGAAAACCAAAATACTATAAATGGTGCAGAATTTAAGAGGGCACCACAGGCTTCATCAACCCTCAGTGCTGTGGGAACCTTTTGGTCTTGAAAAGGTTTCCATCAAAACCTTTCTTACAACTTATACAATAAAGAGTAGCACAAACTATTACTATACAAAAGGATAAAGAATAAACAATTTAACTGTCTCTGGTGACTATTAGTTGTAGGCTGGAAGGAAAGATGGCCAAAAATAGACTATGGAAGAGAAAAGGAGGTGGCACACCTCAGTCTGCAGCCTTTGTGTGTCAGTATGTACATACACATGCATAGACTATTTATTAATAGTTTCTGCTGTTACCAGTGAATTTCAAACTTCTCTCCTATGAAACCAAAGAGTTGTTAAAAAAGGAATGCTTTCCTGGAAGGTGCTTGAAGATAGAGCTTGAGATGTACTGGTGCACACCCAAACATTCCTTGTTAAGAGCACAAATAATGCCAGGTAAGAGTGCAGCTACAGGAAAAGGCACGTGCACAACTAGCACGATGGACTTTCTTGACATGCCATCTTTGCAGAAAGGCAGTTGATAAACATTGATGTGATTGTACATGGATGTAGCTAACATGGTCAGTTTGTATTTGCATCTGTAACTATTGGTGAAATTTTGGCACAGAAGAAAAATATTTATATATATGTATATATATATATAGGCGATTCCTTCCTGCATCCAGAAGAAATATAAAACATGCACATGAGACAAGGCTCTATGTAAAGATCTGTCAGCCTGACACACGGAGTAGGCCTGTGCTCTCACGGCAAGCTGGGGCTGCATTAATGTTAGTTTCCTTTCAACCATGACAGGGAAGGAGGAGGGAGGTCTGGAAAGCACCATCTGCTTTTCCAGATTGCTGCTAATCTGCCAATAATTCATATTGGATATAAAGAATTAATGCTATGGGAGAATGTTAAAAATACACAAAGCCTTCAACTTCGGCACGTGGAGCAAAGAGCAGCAAAGGACAGGCAGGAGGTCGTCTGCATGGGCCAAGAGGGGGGAGAATCCTCAGAGATGTGTAATCAAAGACAAAATTTCCTGGTAATCAAAGACATAAACATAGAACAACAACTAAAACAACCCAAACCTTTGCAAATAACATTTTAAGATTGGACAAGTGACACTGGAGCAGCAGAGCTCAGGCCCAGGCATGCATAGGAACAAATGAAACCCTGGCTTTGGCAAGGTCTAAAAGCTGACTGGGGTTTGCACACTGACCAGAACAGGTCCACATATGGTGTGCTGGGAAAACTGCCAGCAGAAGAACTGCAGTTTTTTCATGGTTTTAATAGAAATTTCAACCTTTTCCTCATCCATGCAGTTTTATGAAGAGAAGGGAGTGATGGTTTCTACCAGGAGTGATCTCTTATGGCAAGCCTGCCAATGCAGGGTGAGTAGGAGTGAGCTACATAGCAGGGACAACTCAGTGAAGAAGGGCTGTTCTGTCTCATACCTGGCATGCCAGCATGACGTGGGCATCAGAACCTCTGACTGCACCTGTCCAGGTAAAGTGACCAGTGACCAATCAGCCTTGCCTCAAAGCTTACCATGGCTTCTGGCACAGCACTGGAGCCATTTCCCAACCTCAGCACTTCAATACAACCAACACAAACAAGCATTTTTTTGTGCTGTTTCTGATCCATCCTTCTGTGCCTCCCAGCCAAGGTGGCAGAGAAGCTTTACAGAGGTGAATAAACAGCCTTTCAAAGCCTCTGCATCCCTACAGAGGTCTCCAGTGCCCTGGGCAGTGTGAAATTGTCTTGTAACAACATTTCATTTTCACACCAGAAGCAAAAGGACTTCACTGCTCTGACACTAGGAAGAAAACCACCCTCCTCTCCAAGGACAGAAAGCTGGTGCAGCAACATAAGTGATCTGGCAGTTCTTGCATAAACAGGAAGGGAAGAACTCCACAAATCTGATGACATGTGGTCTTTATTTTCAGAGCTGTGTGATTGATGAGTGCCTGTGAAGGGGTGCTGTGCACAGGGAGCTCTGCTGATGGGCCTCGTGATCCAAAGCTGGAAGGAGCTCTAGACTGGTATCACTGCTACCTTATGACAATTTTCTGGCTCTGGGGGGTACTTCTTCTTTAAAACATACTGGATTCTAAGTGCCATCTCTCCCTCATTTCATATGTGGGTTTTTTCCATTTTTCCTCTCTGAGTTTTGCTGCAGTATAGAATGAGTGAATGGGCACAGGCTGCGGTCTGAAATCATGAATGTGCTGACACTGCACCAGGCTAATTTTTACAACCCTTGCTTTACACACAGTAGTAACTACCAGTAAAAAAGCTTCTTTTCTTCTCCTCTCTGTTAAGGTTCAGCTGCAGATTGAGAACTCTTCTGAAAAGACTACAAGAGGAGCTGGGTCTAACAGCACAGCACCTGAAGATCCTCCATCAGGAAAAGCACAGACTACTCAGTCCCTGGCTAGAAGCAGGACAGGGCTACTAAATAAAAACACTGTTGGACCAAATAACACCACTAGTTAAAAAAACCCCCAACAGTTAATATTTGAAGAAATAGGCCCTTTAGGGGGTTCTTTACCATAAGGCAGTCATAGCTTAAAGCTTCACAATTCTAGATATTAGCCTTAACTTGCAGATACATAATGAATTTTCAGGGTAACAACTCATCACATGAAGTAATGTTCAGCTTACCAGTGACATGCTCAAATTCCAGAATGACACTTCTGGCTAGATGCAATGCACTTATATTCCACGTATCCAAAGTATATGTTGTTTAACTTTGAGGTTTGTTTTATGAAAAGAAAATGAAAGACATCATTTGTGTAGCTGCTTAGTGTTTTATTCCTGGATGGATATTTGGACTAGGAAAACAACAGCTTTCCTTTTGGCTGTTAGTGTTTAATTATTCAATGTTAACAGCCAAGAAGTAAGCTGTTAGCCCTCCTCCTCTTCTTCACAGCTTTTCTTTCCCTAGTGGGTCTAAATCTGTCCCTCACACATACGAAGAGCAATTTGAATTGTAGAGATTGCATTGGCCTCACAGGAAACAGCCTATGGCTTAAAATATTTCCTTTTAATATTGGCAGAGTTAGTTCTCCAGCCTTTAAACACGACACAGCAGAAGCTTCATGAGTCTGCCTCTGCTGCTCTCCTTTATTTAAATACAGCTCCTGCTCCTCCACAGACCTGCTCAGTGCAGTTCTGAAATGCAATGACTGTTCTACCCCAATCACTGCTAGACAAAGTGGTAGGTTTCCTCCTGCTTTCTGGTAACTCTCAATAGCTCAAGACCTAACTAGATTTATTCTAGAAGCATTTACAAGTTTTCTGGAAAGATGGCAGATCCTGGTATGAGAGGATGACAACTGCTTGAATCATCTCCAAATGCTACCTCATAAGGCAAACCACTTAATCACTGTATTTGGGTCAAGTGCACGAAGGCCACATCCAGCAGTGTAATCTCAAGCAGCACACAAGCTGTCTTTTTCTGAAGACTGAAAAAAGTCTACCTTTTTTGGTGGTGTGCTTCCCTTTCCTCTGCTTCTATGGGTCTTAGTGATGACAAGTTTCAGTGCAAGGTGAACAGGGAGCTATCAATATTCAAGCCTTTTGCCAGTATGATGTTGATGGTTTCTTTATCTGCTTAGAGTTCTTTTTACATGTTTTTTAACACTCTGCACCTTGGTCTTTCTTCATTCATCTGCAACTCTGCTGGATACCTAGTGATTGTCCCTTTTGTTACCAGTAACTTAAGTTATTTTACTTACCAGTAAATAAGCACTTGTTATTAATATCTTCAGTTACAAAAATATATATGTAAGGTTAGGTGTTAACACCACACAGTTGCACAAAGCTGATCAAAAGCTAGAATAAAGCAAGAGCTTACCTGGTCATTAGACAATAGCTATTACAGGCAAAAAAAAAAAAGTAAAAGCAATCCCCAGGCAGGCCAAGACATGCCCACACCAAGCCCAAAATGTCCAGAAGCCTCTGTTGTTAACTTCAAATCCTGGAGACTCTTATAATTAATGGTCTCATCTACTGGGCTACAAGCTGCAGCTTTCCCCAGTCAAATCCTGAGTTTGGAAGATGCATGTCCATCTGCAGGTCAGCAGTGGACCTCTGGAACGTGGTGCAGACTGTGATGCAAACCCTTTTGCTTCGAGATCAGATCCTCACTTCAGACTAGATTAGAAGGTACTAGATTTCATTACTCATCAGGCACTCTCTACAACAAATGTCTGAATTACAAATTTACCATCATACAGGAAACAGGCATTTGTATTCACTGCAAAAGAAGAGCAGAACTGAAGATTTCATGGCTGTGAAGAGAACTTTAACACTCTCTTCAGTCCAAAAGAAAGCCTACTTCTCACCAAAATGAAGCAATCATACTCCTGAAAGGTGCTCACTGCTCCCTCTCCAGCAAAACATGGCAGTAAACAGCCCTTGAGAGTGTCCAGGACACTTGGGATAATCCTCAGTCTCTGACAGCATATCCATGTCTCTCTGACCTTTACTCCTATTACCTCCCAAAAATACACGAGATTTTAATCCCATTGTAACATGTTTCATGTTATTTCCAAGCACTATCAGCACCATCACTCTCTTACCTCTGTGCAGTCATTGTGGAATTCAGCAAAGACATTTCCAGCTGATAAAATCACAGAGGCATGAATTGGGGACCACTGAGCCAAGCCCTCTACAGAAAGGATGCAATCCTGGACCACAGAGATTGATTTCCAAGATCTGCTCTGGATGTTTCAGCAAATATTCTCATCTTCTGAGTTTACAATGTGGTGAAAAGAGAAGGGCAAGTTTTTCAATACTCTGTCTCGTTTGCAATTTATCAACCACTTTGTTTTGGGCTGTTCATCTTGAAAGAAAAGGAACAGGACAAAATATAGTCATTATACCTGCAGAATTTGTCACAAACCAAAATTAGCCAAATGAGATTTCCTGCCTGTCCTGTGTGGTGCAAGTATTGCAAAATCAAGGCCACTTGCTTACTGATACAAAACAGACTGGACAAAACCCTGCCTTTGATTGAACAATGCTTTTAAACACTGGAAGTTGTTATTGATTTCCCCACCAGATGGAGTAGCACGTACAGTTTTGATGATTGCTGCAGACATATGATTTATTTGTTTGAAGTCTATACTGTATTCTTTATTAGTATAATGGAACTCTCTCTACTTGGTTCAGTAAAACAAAAATTCAAGCTCCAAAAATCACAGATATAACTAAGAATCTTCCATCTCTCTGCAGCTCTCCAAAACCTTGATAATCTGAAGGAGGCTTTTATTGAGATTCTACTCACCCTCCACTCTTTAGCTCAACTGTCCACAGCAAGTCTGACTCAAGACAAGCACTATTCTCTCTTCCCTCCTGTAACAAACACATCCCTTCGTGCCTTGGAATCAGCTTCAGAAGCAGGTGTGAAAGGGTGAGCCTTCCAGAGGCTCTGAAGCCCACAAGCAGGCAAGAGGGATGGGGGACAGGGCCATGGGTAAATATAGCTAAAAATGTCTGCCTATGGAGGTGAAGAGGAGCTGTCCAACAAACAGCATGTGGGACACACAGATACCAGTTTGTAGTGGCTTTAACTCAGTTTAGGGAGACATCCTAGAGACCAAACCACTCTTTATTGGCACAGAATCTCCTGGAAGAATGTTGTATTCTGTAACCTGTATTACAGTTGTGTTCTTAGAGTCCCCTTTTCTCTTCAGAGAATTCATTCAAGGTAAGAAAAAAAGGGCAAGTATTTAAGTTTTCTTCCTTCTACTAGGATCACTGGGAATGCAGAGAGGAAATTCAGAAAAAACCCAGGTTTTTACTACAATCAGACCAGGAATTAACTTTTGTGTGTTGCTCTGGCCACCTAGTTCTTGCTGTTGACATCTTCTGTGATGGTCTGAGTGAGACTCACCCAGAAGAGAAATGGTGTCGGCTACTGAGAAGCAAGAACTTGATATAAATCGGTTTATGAGGCAGCAGATAGATCTGAACACACAGGTGGTGAGTGAGAAATGAACAAGCAGAAGGCCTGGGAACAGTGCCTAGTGAATTTTGGGAAGGCACTCTCAAGCACGTCTGAATTTTCACTCGCATCCTCCATGCAAAGCAGAGTATGGGGCTAGAGCCTGCTCTTGTGTGAAATCCAATATCTCAGTGCCAGCCTGGCACACAAGCCCAGACAGATCAGGTTTTTGTAAGGATGGTCAAAAACAGGGACAAGAGCTTAGGAGTAAACCTGCAGTGACGTGGGCTCGCCGGCAGGAAAGCAGCTGGTCTCAGCGAGCCTGGGAGGACACCCAGTTTCAGGTGGTGGCTGGGCTGCAGAACAGCACTGGGGCTTCAGCAGTATGCAATAATGAGCCAACAAAAGCCTTCTGAAGTTCAGGAAGGTCAAATGTTAAGTTCCGAGTCCAAATGAAGCATCATCATGCAACAAGACACGTCCTGACTCAGTAGGGAACAGCTCTGCAGGAAAGGTCAGTGGTGTCCCAGTGGACTAGAGGAACAAGAACCAGTAGCATGCTCTTGCTCTAACCATACAGCAAGATGACAAAGATGAGAGGAAATCACTGCAAGATCAAGCAAGGGAACTTCTGATTGTATGTAACAAAAAAGCCTTCAGCAGGTAGTGGTTAAGCACAGGGACAGGTACCCAGAGAAACTCTGGAATCTGGAAGGTGGGCCCAGGGGAACCTCATGAGCTTCAACAAGACTAAGTGCTTCCCTATGAGCAAGTCAAGCCCATCACACACACACACACACACACACACACAAAATGTTTGTCAACATGTCCCATTCTCTTTTCATTCCTCATTGGTCACATAAATATTTTGATGGAAGACTAAAAGTAGTTAAAATCTGTATCCATTTTCACACTGCACAGGTGGAACAGCTGTCATAGGAGGCAGCCTAGCAATGGCAAGGCGCTAGTGATAGACTCTTAACTCTTCACATCAGCCTGAAGCAAGATAAACTGAAATGGTTCAGTGAAAACCACCTGGAATAAACATGCTCCACCACCAGCATGTACTGACTTACCATCTTACTCCTCAACTGACAAGTATTTTTATTTCAAGCATCATACTGCTGCTTGAATTTTTGGTCTTTGGAAAGCCTTCGTTGATGACTATGACCTGCCAAGTATGACTTCAAGGGGTTTCTGGGTTTCATCAGCACTGTAGCCTCTAAGATGATTTCATCACCACAGTGGAGTTGGGATCAGCAGCTCTGTCAGCAGCAGCTGGGACTCAGGGTTGGGTTTCACCCCAAACGATCCGGTGCCTGTGATGCTGACAGATGCTCCAGCTACTCCAAGATGCTGTCCACAGGTCAACTGTCTGCAACAGGCACTTACACAGCTCCCTTTCACCTGGCATCAAAACAGGTTAGCAGAACTACAGCCTGGAAACGCAGTTTGCCACCAGTAACTACAACTACCAGCAGCGACACTGAGAATATCCAAAGTTAACTCATCTAAAGTTAAATCTCACCACAGAGCAGTGAGATTTCTGTCTCATCCACACAGCGCCAGCTCATCAAGTTACCCATCTACAAGAAAAGACAGGAAGAAGTGCAAACTGCTCAGCAGTTTATATGGTGCAGTTACTAATTTTCCCCTCATAGATCTCAGTGTTCCTGAGCCGAGGAACACAAATGCTCTCCTCCAGAGATTACATGTACTGCACTCTGAACTGCATGGCACTTTTCTGGGAGAAAGGAGTATCACTGCTTGGGCAATCTTGAGAATTCAACATTGCTTCAGGTGCTTTTCATATCAACTCACCAGAAAAACAACAGAACAGCAGCTGATAAACTTGGAAGAAGATACAGAATGGTGTTTGATAACAGATGTTGGGGATGCAGCCCCCTGACACTGGAACACACTGAATGGGCATTTCTTCCTGATTTATTTTGGAAGCATTCTGCTGAGATCAGGTCTTATCTCTGCAGTATTTGTAAATAAAGCAGAGAGAATTTCTCTCTCTTATGAGGAAAGGCTGAGAGGCATCACACTCCCTACTCTGTGTGGAGTAGCAGCTGGAGTAGCATCCTTCAAAATAACAAACAAGGATCATTATTTGCAACCTGATTAACGTGAGATAAAGTTACCAAATCTCTGGTGATCCTCAACTGCACTTGGACTTTATCATAAGTAAAATGTGCCTGTTCTGTTCACTATTGTTGCCCTCTGCCACATCTCTGTATCAGAGCATTATCCTACCACACAGCACAATTTGGTGTATCACAGCCTCCAGAGAAAAAGAGACAACTAGAATATGGAAGGAAGAATTAAAATTAAATTAAAATTAAAAGTTTTAATTAAATTAAAAAACAAAACAAGGCAAAAAGGCACAGTCCCTTCTTATGGCTCACATTCCAAGTTAAAAATCATTCATGCTTTTAATATATAACTAGCAATGCCAAGCCTACAAAACACGGCCCTCTGTGAAACACTCATGTAAACAGCCCAGTTAAGTGCAGTCTTATCAGCAAAGCTGGCAGCATGCAAGCAGTTAGCCTGTGGAAAAACAAAAGGGATCTCTCTTTCCAGACCAAAAAACAAAATAAAATAAAAAATTCTACGCAGCCCCTCAGAGAATTCATTAATATATAAAACCATTTAGCCCTCCCCACATGATCTCAGAGCAGCATCCCCTCATCTCTAGCTAACACAGCTGAGGAAAAGAACACAAGCTGTTCTGTTCGCTTCTGCACTGCTGTCATGGTGCCATCTAATAGGGGCAGATTATGCTTTCAGACATATCCTTCTGGATTTCTAAACTGATAAAGAGACCCTACACACGTGCATGTATCTATCTTCACAGATCTATGTCTGCAGAAAGGGCATTACAACTTACTGTGAACAGAGCTTATAGTAGATTATGTTACATCTGATAGGCTCAGGGAGCTTAAGAAACAGCTGGAGATGAGATGCTGGGAAGAGCTGACAGCTTCTTCTTGGAGGGTAAATTCAGTCTGATGTTATGAAAGAAAAACCAATCCTGGTGCTGCAAAGCAGCTGTGTGTATGTATGGGACAGCCATGAATTATGCACTTCAACAACTGCCCTTCCCCTTGGTCCCTTCAAGAATGAGAAGCATTGTGGTTACCAGAGGCACAGTTTTATCATGACACCATGGCAGAGATGGGAGGAGTTGATCTGCTTTATGCATGCTTTAGAACATTAGTACATTTAGAACATTTAGTACATAGAACTTATGTTCTATGGAAATGTAAGGTCTTCCAGATTTCCCAAACCTTTATCATTAGGAACACAAAGATCTTTGCAGACACAGGGCTTTCTGTAGTGCTTAAGTGAGCTATAAAGATACTGACAGAAAACAGAGCAAGCTCCATCAAGTTGGTATTTCAAACACACACAAGTAAGCATAAAAATCCAAAGTTTTTTAAACCATAGAAAAACTCACCCTTCCAAAATGAAAAGCCCATGAGGTGAGTAGCAGTTTGGGCAAAACTAAAAACCTTAGACTCTGATAGGAGATGATGCAGACCATTCTAGAAAATAAAATACCTAAAGACAGCACAGTTAAAATAGTCAATGTTCTTACACTTAGCTGGATTAGTTGCAGGCTGCACAACAGTAAGCCTCCCTCCCACTCCTGTTTCCCTTAGTTCACAGCTGACTTGGGTCTTTAAAAGCAGCAAGATATCAGACAAACACAAATATGAAAGCTTAAAATGGAATGATTTCATGTGTCAACACAGCTTTTAGGGGCTGGAGGTGTTTCAAAGCAAAGGGTTTCTTGCTGCACTGAAAACTATATCATAAAGAGGTTAGTGATTTAGGTCTTACTGCTGTCCATTATTCCTTTCCCTCACACTACTTTAGAGTACATTATTCCTTTCCCTTTGAGTGCCACAAATTAAGTCAGCAGCACAGTCTGTCCACAGCCAGCAGAAAAACTGACTTGCACTTGGTCTTTTCTTAGCATTTTCTTTCTTCCTTAAAATGAAAACACTGCCTGCACAGTTTATTTTCTTGCTATACAAAGCATTTGAGCATGTGAGCCCTATTTCTGTCTTCTGAAGTGGTGAGCTAATCTCCCTGGATTATTTTCTTTTGTGATTTTACTTCCCTTCCATGTGCACAGCAGTAGGTGATGTGTGGATCCCTTTCCCTTTGGTACATCATTTATTGGGCTGCTCTCAACACTTCAGTGTTTTCTGCTACCCCACTGCCCCCAAAACACCCTGTTCTTCAACTTTTGATCCCTGGGAAACACAACCCTCCAACCATCACATTTTGTAAAACAACTTTCAGATTCTGTTCCAAGGCTTCTCTTCCCCTCTACATTTACACCAGGAATTATGGCCAAGTACAGGTCAATTGTCCTTAGAGACCTACCACATTTCTCATTCTTTCTTTTTCTTTTCAGAAGCAATGCTACTTTAAACTCGAGTTCAAGGAGGATGATGCACTAGAGGCTGCTCCTACAACATATCAGCAGTCACTTTTATCAAGGCTGCATAACAAGAACACTGCTTTCCCATGACAAGCTGGTGCTGAAACAGGAATCACAACACAACAGACCAAGATAATTCTATCTGAAGACACACAGGCCTGATCTGGTTATCTGAATTTCAAGATCACATCAGCAGTGAGAGACAATTGAAATGCTAATATACCAGTAATGAACGTGCTGTCAGGAAGAGAAGGAAGAACTGTCTATTCAAAGGGAAAATAAAGAACACCACTGAGGATGAAATTGGAGTGACTACTTGAGGAAGCACTTAGCTGGACCTCAGCTTGCTTGCATGTCCTCTTATTTAAAATGCAGCCACTGCTTTTCCAGCTCTCCCATTCCACTCCTCGAGAGCCTGGCTCTGCACAAGAAACATGTCTTTTACAGCTCTGCAGTAATTCTTTTTCAAATCCGTTAAGTACCTGTTCACATTATTCTTCATGTGCAGAATCAGAATTATTCCTCACGTGCAGTCTGAAAACCAAGCATACAATGAGCACTGAGTAAAGTTTAACTTGCATTCAGGAAACAAAATACAGCACTTTCCTGGAGTTCTCTTTGGAAAATGACCAGCTCAGCTAGTGTACCTCTGTTTTATTTCAACAAACATGTTTACTTGCTCATGTTTATGCACCTGGTTTTGTCTCTCCCATTCACACACACAAAAAAGTCTTTGTCCTAAAATAACACAGCAGCACGCAGTACAAAAGAATCTGGTTTGAACTGTCAAAATGGCATTTCCTCAGAAATACGGTTACTTACAGATGAAAACCACAAGTATGTTTTAGTTCTGGTATGCTGGAGTAGGAGAAAAAATACAGGTAAGACTGTTTCTATTTCCATATACAACTTTTATTGCAGCACCTGTATTCTACGTGTACAGACACAAATATAAAATGACCCATGACAAACTTCAAACCTGCCCAAAGAGTGAACTGGAAAATTAATTCGATTTTAGAGCCAGAGTTGATAGGACTTCAACAGGTGATAGGAAGCTTCCCCAGTCTCTCTCCAAAAACAACCAGGATCCACCATATTTTTGGTCCAAGATGTATGCTTTAAGCTGGCAGAGGAGTCTATGAACGAGTGTATTTACCCCAGATGTGCAGCATAAACACAGAAGCAATAAAAAGAAGACTCATGACCAAAACTGGAACAGGCCCACTAAAAATAGAGACAAAGAAAAAAAAATTAACATAAAAAAAAAAAAAAGATTAACATAAAAAGACGTCTGCTTTGTCCAAAGGCCACCATTATCAGAAAAGTGAACTCATCAATTGCAGGGGAGAGAATTGTGATCCTGTCCCACAGAACACCTCTCAAACACTGCTGCTGCCCCCCTGCTTTTCAAGCACAGCTTTACACAAGCTAAATCTCATATAATTACAAAGCACAATATAGCAACAAGGCCCCCTCACTTAGTTAGAGAGCAATTAATGGTTCCTTATGACTTCTTGTTGTGCAAACAGTCTCTGGAACACGCTGGTGTGCGTTTTCTCCCCCAGACAGAACACCAGCAGAGTCCTCTAGTGGCCTGCAACACCTTGGCAGCCCATTCTCATCAGCTGGGTTTTGTTTCACTGCAGAACAGCAGCAGTGGGTGAGACAGGGACTGCTGGCTTCTTGAAAAAGATACACAGAACATACACTCAATTATTAAACTATTACCTAAAATGTATACACAGATTGCTTTTTAATTTTCCCACTTGTATACGTTGTTCAGAAACCATACAGTGATATTTTTAACATGCACCCTAAGATTAAGCTGTTTTTTAAGACCTAGCCAGCTGTTTCACACTGTCCTGAGACACAACCACGTGCACTACTGCACACACTCAGCACTGCTTCCTGCCACTCACTTCATGCTATGTCACTTCTGTTTTCCAACCTGCTGTTGGGAGAAGCATCATGAATGCTCATCCAGCCTGGATTACTCTCCAGGTTACCATCAAGAAGCAGGTAAATGTTGCTTGAATACAAGGTAAAAAAGAAACTGAAAATGGATAAAATCAATTTACTAACATTTTTCTTTGAGATCGTGGTCTCCATACTTCAATTGCTCAGAACTGTAATCTGAGTTTTCAAACTCACTGTTGATTATCTGACACTTCATCTTGCCTGGGTATGGAGCACCCTGAAAACAGCCCAACAGCATTCAGACAATAAACCAGTGGCAAAAGATAGAAGGTAAAAAGAGCTCTCAGTGATTATGTGAGCAATCCCTACATCAAGGGAAATATTTCCCTGAAAAACAGAATGTATTTTGCAACACAGGGATTGTTTGGTTGGTTTTTTGGGTTGGTTTGTTTTTAAACATGCAGGTGCCATTGATCCCTGTACTGAGTAATCAGCTTTCCAGTACTGACATTTCCTCTGGTCCCAAAGGCAAGCTGCTAAACCCTGCACTCCTCCGTCAGCCTGCATCTGCTCAACCCTCCACACAGCTTTGAATCAAGAAATAAAATGATCAATGGAGCTCTACAGACCCAGATCTGTGTTGTCACCAGCCCAATGGGAACAGCTCTCGAGGCTCCATGGGAAACAAAACCCAGAGCTCTTCCAGGCGAGAGAGCTCAAGACAAGGCACAGGCATCACCAGTAACATCAGGTTTAGACCTCTTTTCCAAGCATGCAATGATAAACATGAGTTTCAAAGTGAAAAATAAAGTATCCACTCTCCACCAAACCCCCCATGGCTGCCCTTTGCTAATATTGTCTTTAAGGACATATTTACTCTGTAGCATCCTGCACTACTGGTGAAAGTACCTCCAAAGGCAAACCAAACTTGCTTATTCAATGTATGTATTGCTTCTGACACGCAGCAGAGACACTAAATACCTGAAGCATCAGAGGAATAATTAGTCACAGTATCATATAGAAAACTTGTAGTCTAAGCCAGAACTCTCCTGATCATAGATACCATGAAATAACCTGCTCTCAGGTGGTTTTTATAGTCATTTTAAGAGCTCATTTTAAACATGACAGAAAACACACACACACACACAAAAGCACCAACCCACCAGCAGGCTAAGCTGCTTTAGGCAGCAGTGATCACAAACATTCTTTAAAGCAGCTTCAGCTGAAGCACTGTACTGAGGCAACCACAACCCCTCTGTAAGCCTCCATTTTTAACACAACAGAGATCACAGCACATGGATGCAAAGAAGAAACCTTGCAAGAACCCACTCCCAGTGTTCCAAAACCATAAAACTGGAAACCACTGTGGTGCAGTATAAATGAAAGGGAAAAATTCCATCTGCTGATGTGCTTGTATCAGACTAGGGCAACGGAGTGAGTGGCTGTTCAACATCACACTAATGGATTCACAAGGAAACTGAGAAACTGGTAAAGTTGCTTTGACAATTTGCATCACAAGTGTATTAAAAAAAATAAATCATCTAATGGCTGAACACCTACATTTTTGCTCAGTTTTATTTTATTAGTTCTTTTTTAATTGAGCTTTAGTAGACTAAACAAAGGAGAAGAAGTTGCCATGCCTATGTGCACAGATATGCTCTAGAAAACTATTGTTGCTCATTATATTTTTCTTTTCTTTGCCTTTTCTCTTCTGGATTCAGAACAGGGAAAGCCTGACCTGCAGTAGCAGAACACCACCACTTGGATGGTTTGCTCTACAGGTTTTGGGTTTTCAAGTGTAAAGCACACATGAAAATGTTAAGACAACTTCAAAGGAAGGATTACTCATGGAACACTCTCTAAGTAGACTATGATCAGCTTTACCCATATGTAGCCCTCTTAAAAGGTTCCAAAATAAAATACTAATGGATTCTATGAAAAAAAGAATCAACAGAGACACCCCTGAGCATCTTGAGTCTCTTCAATTCTGCCAGAACAAATGTCCATGAAGTACAGCTCTGTAAGAAGCACAGGTTCCCACTCAGGGTATGACTTAGAACACACCTGTCAACTGAAACACCTTCCACCTTGGTTACCCAAGTATGAAGCTGCAAAGCTTGTTTGGGAAATGGATCTGAATTACTCAACCTTGCCAAAAAGTAAAAACTTATGGTCTTTTTGGAATGCTCTCCTTGTAACCCAGAGACATACAAGGTATCAGCATGCTATTTGCTTCACAAGCTCAGTTAAAATGATTTCTCTTCAGCTTTTTAGTAAAAACACCTGAGATTCTGCAAGTGTGTGACATATCAGTAATGTTATTTTCAATGCAGAGCACAGGATCAGATCAATTAATAAAGAAAAAGCAAAAGTTTCCATTAAAAGACAACAAAAAAACCCACAAAGATGCCAAATTCTCTGTGACAAATCATCTTTCCCAGCTCCAAATGGATTGCCTGTGGTCTTCAGAGACCACTTAAGGTAAGTCCAGAAAAACCCAATTGTACCTAGCTTGTAAAAGTCACTGTAAGTTTTAAAACTCCCTCTCGAGCTTTACAGATTTGTAAACTATTTCATCCCAAAACTAAGCAGCCACTGAGTCAGCACATCCTCCTGTGCAGCCCAGAGCACTGATCTCACATCAGCCTGAACAGTTCCATAGGCAGGTGACACACACAGCCCCCACCCCTGCCACCAGCCACACGTCCAACTTACACTTTGAGCCCTGGAGAGTCCTCAGTGTAGAACCTCCACATCCCACCAGTGCCCGTGGAAGTGGCACGGCCTGCACTTCTTGTCCCACAGCTGGCATTCTTCCTTTAGGGGATAACACAGACCAGAAAAAGAAACCATATGTCAGCAGTCTGCCAGCTTCCAGCACTAAGCAGAAGTAAGACACATGCAGCAGCCTGCACAGGCAGGGGGTAGGAGGATGTTTTGGTCCCCTCATTACAGGAAGGATGTTGAGGTGCTGGAACGGATTCAGAGAAGGGCAGTGAAGCTGGTGAAGGGTCTGGAGAGTTTCTCCTATGAGGAGAGGCTGAGGGAGCTGGGATTGTTCAGTCTGGGGAAGAGGAGGCTCAGGGGGGACCTTATTGCTCTCTACAGCTACCTGAAGGGAGGTTGTAGGGAGGTGGGGGTCGACCTCTTCTCCCAAGTTCAAAATGCCAGGACGAGGGGCAATGGCTGCAAGTTGCACCAAGGGAAATTTAGGTTGGATAGCAGGAAAAATGTCTTTGCAGAGAGGGTGGTTGGGCATTGGAATGGGCTGCCCAGGGAGGTGGTGGAGTCCCCATCCCTGGAGGTGTTTAAGAGCCGTGTAAACGTGGTGCTGGGGGACATTTTTGCTGCTATCCAAACTAAACGTCCCACGGTGCATCCTGAAGCCACCTCCCCTTGTCCCATTGCTTGTTACTTGGCAGAACCGACCTGTAACACCCTTCTTTCTGGGGGTTGTAGCAAGTCTCCCCTCAGCCTCCCTTTCTCCAGGCTAACCACCACCAGCTCCCTCACAGCTGCTCCTTGTAAGCCTTGTGCTCTAGACGCTTCACCAGCCTCCCTGCCCTTCTCCGGGCCCACCCCAGCCCCTCGACGGCCCAAAGCTGACCCTAGTAGCCGAAGTGCGGCCTCACCGACGCCAAACACGGGGGACCGATCCCCGCCCTCGCCCTGCCGACCCCGCTAGCACCGAGACAGAAGCAGAACGGCTGCGGAGGAAAGCGTGGCCGCGGACACCTACCTCTGGCGGACCGTGGAGCCCGCCGCGCGGGGAGCCACAGCCTTGCTGGGGGAGCGGCCGGAGGAGCCGACGCTCGTGGCGCTGGGGTTGGGCCCGGGCTGCGGAGAGAGGAGACAAGCAGGAGGGGATAAGAGACGGTGAAAGCGGGAGGAAGGGAGGGGGCGCCTCGGCCACCCGCTGCCCGCGGCAGAGCCTCACCATGGCGGCGGCGGTACTCGGGGGTCGGCGGGGCCTGGCAAGATCTCCTCCAGCGGCGGCACTCAGGGGTCAGCGGGGCCTGGCGAGCGCTCCTCCCGCACCTCCGCTCCGGCCTGACGAGAGCTCCTCCCGCTCCGCCGCTCCGGCCACGTCTCCGCCGCTACAAGCCCCGCCCCGCGCCTCCCAGGACCCCGAGGCTGCCCGCGATAATGCCTGAGCGACTCCGGCCCCTTTTCCCTCCTCTTCTCTCTCAGCCGCCGCTTTCCGAGCGAGCTGACTGCGCGGACACGCTCCGGCTCGCCCCTTCCCTCAGCCGCGGTGGGGTGGCGAGCGACCGACCGGGGAGCGCGGTGGTGGAGGCGCCGGGCAGCGCCGAAGACGCCCGGTGTGAGGGAGGGAGGGAAGGGCCGGCGGGGCGCTGACGTGTCCTGCGGC
>JANHGL010003156.1:6607-25285 GCA_024611195.1 Ceyx melanurus | reverse complement strand
TGATCAATTAATATTTATGGTTATTTTGAAAAAAAATATATAACATGGGGTTGCAAATTCAGAATCAATAAAAATACATTTGCAATAATTAAGTACTACATTTTCCAAAACTCTGTACAACTGCTGTTACTGTAACTGCCTGGTATTGGAAATGTTTTTAACAATTGCCATTTTACACTGTCTGTATGTTACACACAGGGTCAATGGACCATAGTGACACCCTTTTTCGTGGCTGGATCTCTGAGCTGGTATGATGTGGGATAATAACCTGTTTTGCAGTTAGACAGGAATACAGACTAGTTTAGTGTGCTTTGGAAGAAAGGTTACCCTCTCTGGTTTAATTTGTAAAGTGTCTTAGTGCAGGTTCCTTCTCTAGATCACAGAGAGCAAGTGCTTCTCAGAGTCTGAGCTGGGCTGAAGGCTGGCTAGGCAGAGCAGAGGTTTGAGAGTGTGGAGGGCTTCTCATGCTCCTGGGTTAAGTGCTCTTACCATAAGGTAACAGTCTGTTGTTCTTCCTCTAACACAATAAATATTTATTATTCCATGCTAAGGGACTCTCTAAATATATATATTTTTTTTTTGCATTTAGTCGCTCAGAAGACAGATATGTTATTTTAGTCCTTTTCTATCTTTCATTTCCTTTACCCATTTTGTTTCAAAACTGCGAAGTGATGGCAGAACTGATGTGTTATTAGGTAAACTGTTCTAATAAATGATTTCCTAAAATACTAAGAATTTGTTCTTTCTGCAGCTTGCATTTGCTTTGCTTCTCTATGCTGGCTTTGATTTAGGGAAGGACATGCAAACCAGTATTTTTTACCAGTAGGAAATAATAATGCAAGCTTTATTTTAAGAATGAAGGGTAATAAATTTGAACTATATAACAGAATACCCAAAGTTAAGTCTGACATTCAATATGCATCTGCTAAAAACAGTGCTTTCACATCAGCCTAAAGAAGATACTGAAAAGTGTCAGACTAAAGCATTGAAATTTGGTTGCATGAATTCTGTTACCACACATAAATTTTGATTTGTATTGAAAAAGGGAAAAAAGAAAACATATTACATTCAGTAAGAAAAAAAAATTAGTTGATAATAGTTCTTATAGCTATTCTTTTTATCTATATGATTTTTTATTCTAGATGATGGACCTGATTTTAATATATACATAACTTCACTCAGAAGTTATAAATAAATGAAATCATGGATAAGTAAAATATAATTAGACTATATCTAGCACATAGTTTAACAGATTTTCCCAACTGATGAACGTAATTATATCTGAGTCCTAAAACTCAGAATTAATTCTTCTTACTGGAAATTTATTCTTTTATGTTTTCTTATTTTGAGAGACAATTAGGGTACTTGAATATTGCAACACAGGGGCTTATTACTAAATTTTATTTAAGCCAGTTTTTCTATCCCAGTTATAATTAGGAATAACAACTAGACATAGGAGCTCAGGTGAATTCCAGTGGCACTGTTCTTCTGTTTTCTACTAATTTATTGTGTGAATTTGATAAATTTTAGCAGTCAGGAAAGTGAAAAACTAAAGCCAAGAACAGTTCAGATGTGCTAAATCAGGTCCTCCAAACAGCTGTGCCAGTGTTCCTCTGTCCAAAACTGCTAGTTGAGTCTTGGGTCTTCACTGAACAGGCTGCCAACTGCATGGTAATGCCAGATTGTATGGAGTATAAACAAATATCTACTTGGATTTATACTTAGACCAATAAACATGATGCATTTTTGTCCCAGGGTCAGATTTAAGTCTCAATCTCAAAAAATATATCCTACTGTATTGACCAACTGTGCCATCTAGCTCCCTTTTAAGGTAATCCTATTATGTAATGAATTATGATGAGAGATTTGAACACTGCTGAATACGAGTTAAATAATCCCCCAAAGCAGTTGGATACTAAATGAAAATATTTCTGCTGCACCTGGGCCAAGTGTGAAAACATCAGTATTTTTTCTACTTTTTTTTTTTTACATAGATTAATTCAGCATCATTACTTTACCTAATTTTAACTAGGCAGGTATTCATGCATGAGGCTAAATCTTCTACAGATTCAGTAAAATCCTCTAAATAAATTCACTCAGGTCTCAAAAAGCTTCATAAAACTGAAAAGTGCACTTGGGTTTCATGGATGTTAAGGAGAAACAGGCTTATCTCAAATGTTATAAACTGGAAAGTCTTTCCCCTAGATTCTTATCATTTAATGGTCATTTAAACACCAGTCTTCCTTTAACAATCCATTAGGTGTGACATGGGAACAAAGATTTATCACCAAAACTGGTTCAGCTGTCATCTGACATTATTAGCACCTGGAGGAAACAAAACAAAACCAACCCCACAACCCTTCCAGATTATTTAACAAGAAACAGTTCTAAGGGCCTTGAAACCAATTCAGAAAACCAGCCAAAAAAAGAGAAAGAATATTACAGCATTATGGTAACCAATGGTAACACAACACACTCTTCAGACCCAGAAAGTCAAATCCACCACTGAATGACACCTGCTAGAAGGTGGGAACACCTGCCCCACCAGGAGGTTCCCCCTCAATGTGCACAGAAAGCTGTCTGTGGTAGCACACCCTCTCCTTGTCTAACCCCAGACAGTACTGCAGAGACAGACACACATGCTCAAGGGTGCAACAGATCATCAGATTATCCCATTAAAACTTATGGTGATGGCCTAATGGGTTTCTGAGCCCAAACTGGGAGGATTTCTTGCATGAGCAGACAGAAATACTGAGGCACACGTGCACACCTGTGTGTGTGTGTGTGTGTGTGTGTGTGTGTGTGTGTGTAAACATACACACAGAAAAACAAGAATGTGGAATGATATAAACTCAAAATTACTCATAAACCACACTATTTCTATCTGATTCCTTCTGTTTTATTTCTGTCTTTAAGGCTTTCAGATGGAAGACAAAGCAAGCATTGATCTTACTGTTTTAGCAGTGCTCTTTCCCAGACAGTAAATTCTGATGTGTAGTCAGTTTAATATGCTCAATAACAAGCTCTGCCAGTGGCATCAAGAGAAATGGTTGAGGGTTGTAGGACTTGATATGGTCCCTCATTAATAAATCTAAGCAAAAATGATGAAGGGGGGCACAAGAAGTGAATGCATAGTTCTGGGAGGTTAAGGAGAAAAAATTAAGGTACAGTGAACTTCTAGGCACTCACCAACCCTGTCTGGTTGACACACTGCAGTCTCAGTGCAAGTGTGCTAATTGGGAGCCACTAGCAAGCCATGGTGCTCCTGCCATGCACTTTTTCACCTGTCTTAAATAACCTGGGAAAAGCTTCACTGGTTTTTATGTCACTCAGGGGTTTCCCTCACACCAGCAGATATCTTGGCTGGAGAGTGAGGGCAGCTGTTTTAGCCACCCTTGAAGCAGCAAAAATCCTGAGCATGCCCCATTATCAAAGGTGTTCAAAAGAATACCAGCCCAGTCCCTGAGATATAATATTCTAAGAGGAGGAGCAAGAACATTAAGCAGTGGTTAAAGCCTCAGGGTATTATTGGAAATGTAACTGAGAAATGCAAGTTGAATGCTGATCATCTTCTGCACTGACTGAATTTTTCCCTTAGATGACCCCAAGGGAGAAAATGAAATTCTCTAGTGTAACCAGAAGATAGGCACATCAAAGGCTTGACTAAGTTTTGAGCTCACAGGGGAATCAGAGGTATCCCCTCTGTAGTTTGGCAACATGTACATTGAATTAAACGTAAACTGTGATAAAAGCATTAAGTGAGCTAAATTCAGGCTACATGGCTGAATAATAGAAATACAGGGAGATAACGCAAATGCAATGGTATGTTTTAAGTAATATTTCAGATATTTTGCTGTGGGCTTCAGGCAAATTGCCCTACTACTGATGTGTTATTTCAATACGAATTACTTCTATTTTGCAAGAGAAGAGGGTGATACTTGTCTATAAACATTCTGCACCAGCTCAGAATCCAACATCACAATCAGAATCCAACAATCACCCACAATCCAACATCAGAGATGCTGGTCCTAGCAGAGAAAATGGACTATTCATTTCCTTACACCACTGTGTGAAATGAGAATAACTCACAATTAAATGCAGCTGCAGGGGAAGATCCTCACACCTCACACCACTCTTCCCTGACATGATGCATCCTTTTGTTTGGTATGTGTGTTAAAAAAGTGAAAAAGGATTATTTTTCTTTTGTTGAAATGCCCACCAAAAGCACAGCAGAAATGTGTCTGAGATAAATATGGAAGTTCTGAGAAGGAAATATAGGTAATGAATAATGGCAGCAATAAATTTTTCTTTATCATTTCACATTATAGCTTACCTACAACTGAAGAATAAACTGATAATGGAAGTTAAACTGATAATGGAAGTTATGAATGTTTTGGTAAAGGTTTGTTTCTTAAAATCAGTGCAGTGCACATCGATAATAACTCATGAACTATGTGATCCTGGTATCAATGATTTATAAATCACTGTGAAGGGATAAAATGAATTTTATTACATCTACTTTCCTGTCTTACCTTAAAACTTCTGGAAATTCCTCCACCAAAAACTGGCATGTGAATAACTCAAATCTCTAAGAATTAATAAAACAAGAGAACAAACAAAAGAAGAACCAACATCCAAGCTTCCTGAAAAACACTCACTTTTCCCTCTACTTTGAAATTTACACTGGCCTGAAGCCCAGAAATGGCAATATGCAATCCAGCACCTGTGACAAGTCTAAGACTGGTATCTTTTGACCTAAGAGGATAAAAAAAGAAGATAAAAGCTTTCTACTACAAATAGGCCCAATTTTATCTGGTAAAAAAAAAAAAAGCTTTTAATGGTACTATAATATTCAGCATGAAAACAGGATATTCTTAGGGTCTGTCTCATCCCACTCAATGGACAATGAGGAAGGTGAATCTTTGTGATCTCCTGTATGGGCTGGGAGATTATTTCATGGTGCTACTACATTATGAGGGAAAGGAATAAAGAGTTTTTAGAAAAGAGGAAGAGATGGGGGAGTGAGAGAGTGTGGAAGAGAGAGTAAGATAAAGAGAAATGGTTCTACCACCCATGGATCCAGCAACGTCTCACTGAATCAGTCTAACTCTTCAGTTCTCTGGTGGTGGGTGCACCTCAATCAATATTTTTCTGTCCCTTTGAGATATCTGTGATATTCCCCATTGCCATGGGCAGTGGTGTTGATCTGCATGAGCCCCAGGAGCAGTTTGGTGCCTGCCATCACCTCCCCCAGGGCAGTCAGCAGGAGCACTTAACTATAGTGCCACCTGAACTTATCTCTTCCTTGTATTAAAGCAGATCTGCACGGAGGTAAAGGGGGAGCACAGAGACATTGGGACAATCAACACTCCCCTCCAGACAGGTCTTTCCAGACCTTATCACTGCACAAAGTTTGAGGCTCACAATAGCCAGGCTCTTACAGGGCCCATACCTGCACTTTATAATTGTATAATTGTCATGGTATTGGCTGGGATACAGTTAATTTTCTTCCTAGTAGCTGGCACAGTGCTGTGTTTTGGATTTAATGTGAGAATAATGCTGATAATACACTGTTGTTGTAGTTGTTGCTAAGCAGTGTGCATCCTAATACCAGGGCTTTTCATTCCCCTGTGCTCTGTCAGCAAGGAGGTGACAAGAAGCTGTGAAGGAGCATGGCAGAGCAGATGATCCAAACTAGTCAACAGGGTTTTCCATACCATAGGACCTTATGCCCAGAATATAAAGTGGGGGAGTTGGCCATCAGTGGTGACCACTGCTCAGAGACAGACTGGTCAGTGTATGGTGAGCAACTGCATTGTGCATTATTTGTCTTTTTTACTATTATTTATCTCTCTTTTGTTATCTTTCTTTTCATCACTGTCATTATTATTATGCTTTCTTTTATCTCAATTAGTAAACAGTTGTCTCAGCTCATGAGGTTTTGTTTTTTCTGTTCTCCCCATCCAACTGAAGCAGGCTGGAGGAGTGAGTGAGCAGCTGTGTGGTGCTTACTATTGGCTGGGGTTAACACACAACAATGAAGGTAAGTGCTACCTTACTCTTGCTTTTATATTAGAGGCAGAAGTTATCATCCAGTATAAAGATTAGTGGGGGGGTTGACTGAAATGTAAATAAAATATCTTGAGTGCTGCTTAGAACTACTTTTGCAATACAAGAGTCTCAGAGCAAAGTAACAAAGATGGTGCCTGAATTATCACAATTTTCAACTCCCAAAAAGTCTAAGAAGTAATGTTCTTTGTGGAGTTCAACCTACTGGTTTGTTTTCGAGAGTCTATTTCCAAGGACTCTTTTGATAACTTCAGTGAAAAAAGCTTCATTTTAGATAAGGCCCTCAAATATAAATGCAAAAACCTCACTATTTACTCAAAAATGACAACAGCAGAAAATTGCCAAAATCTATGAATAATTGTTATATACTTAATGAAATAACAGAACTATATATAAGCATTTCAAATATTTTTGTAATTAAAAGCAGTCAGTGATCCCCCATAGCATTAAGAAAAAAAAAATGGACAGAAATGGTAAATTAATTTTAAAGCTCTTTAAAATGCAAACATATTACCTTCCAGTCCATAAAACACTTGAGAGAAATGTTCTGAGAATTAATTTTTTACACCAATCAGATCAACTGTTTTCAATTTCAGCTCTCTCTTCAGAAAAGTTAGTTTAGAAACATAAAAACAATAAAGAAAATCTTTGTTTACTCCCAAAATGATACCTGATAGACACCGATCAATCCATTGGCACATAGGTTTTAGCAATATGCAACAAAAAGAAGCACAGAATCTAAGAATTTAAATTAATGTTCAAATATTAATTTACTTTTCAAGGTAACTTTACAGATCAAAATATGGATTGGGGTGTGAATATGCACATAGCAAATGTTATTGTTAATGCTTTGGTGGGGATGGGTATTAATGCTACTTATTTGATTGCTAAGAGATAACTAAAGAATGTTAGTTGTTATCTGGGCTCATGGTTCTATTCCTGACTCTTCCTTCTACTTTGTCTGCCTTTTCAAAATATAGCTACACTATTCACTCTCTTTATGTTTCACTTCACTCCCTGACAATTTGGTTGCAATACTGTCTATGCAAGATAGATTTATTTTTTTTTTGTAAAGCTTAATTCATTATTTATAAGGTACTTTGAGGTGTTCAGAACAGCATACAGTAAATGAAAAGGAAGTGGAAAGTATCCAAGGATACGAGTCTTTTGAAGGACTACAGCCTTTTAAAGGGTTGCAAAGAACTCTTAATAGATGGGAAACTTTCATTTCCAAGGATTCTGAAGATATAGTCCATGTTTTGATCTAGAAATATTTGTGCTCGAGAGGCAGTCATATTTCCTGATTCTTTGGCATATGTTCAGCTCCTGTTTTAAGACCAGGTGTTCCAGACCAGAATTTTAAAAACAAAGTGTTCATAATACAATACTTGTGTGACAACTGTCAATTCTTTACCATTGGAGTAGAAAATCATGTCACAGATTTTCTTTTTTCCATGCTTTTGTCTCTGAAAACAGCTAACTAACATTACTAACATTTTTCCAATTTCTTATTACAATATTGTCTACTGTGATTTAGTGACATTTCTGAAATTTTAAACCATTTTTCTATAATTACATAGAGCAGACAGAACTGAGATTGTAAGTGATCCATAAAAATAAAAGGACTTCATTTTCATCAATCCATTCCAAAAACTGTCAACTATAACTAGAAATGGTAAAAAGAAACCAAGAAGAGAACAAAGCTGAGCTGGAGATGATTACCAGGTGGAAATGTTTTAACTTCTTTTTTCAATCTCTGTGATTAAGAGGTATAAATTTCCATCAATATTTACGTGTGGTAGGTTTTGAAAATGGAACCGAGATAAAATTGACATTTCTGTTATAAATATTTTCAGTCTCATCCTCCCTCTCTGGTATCTCCAAGTGAAACTTAGTACACATTTGTAAAAAAAAAAAAAAAAAAAGAAAAAAAAGAAAAACAACCCAACAAATACATAGGTAAATTATTTCACACTAGTGTAATAAAAGGGGTAACAGGTGTTGGTGCAGTGTAAGTCCCCACACACCCAGCACTGTTTACTTGCCTTCTATTGAATAAACCTTAACACAATAAAGGAAAACGAACTCTTCGTTCATAACACTAGTATAGTTTCAATCTTCCTTGTAATTTAGGCTGCCCTCTAACTTGCTAGGCAAGGATTGTAGACTGGATCATAGCTTCCTGATCTCTCCAGTTCATTTCCAGTTCCAGTCCATATTTCTTAAGATACTGCAATGCTGTATCTTTAAAAGGAAATGGTTCAAATTCATTTGCATGATCTAAAAAAAAACCCTACAAACAAGATATAGTCTTTTTTTTTCTTTTTGAGATGGCAACAGTTTGCAGCAATCAGTTGTCAATACCTTGATTGTATCCTATTCTCTTGCAAGTAGAAGACCGTTTTAATAGTTTGAGAAAGGAAAGAACAAGTTATTTTATACCAATCAGTTGTCAAGAACTCACCTTTTTTTCTTATATGCATATAAACTAAACTTGAATGCTATTATTTAAGACATAAAGCAAAAGTGATTTATAATAGCAATCACCTGTCAGAATTTTTACTATTTCCAGCACTGCAAGGCTTCCCTATTTTCCTTATTTTGCAGCTCAACATTGAAAGGAAAGCCTTTTAGCTGAGAGCTGGCTAGTGGCTGAATGATACAGGGCTGCACATGAAAAGACACGGTGCTTTACCTTTGTTCAGCAGCAACAGGGCCAGGCCCCGCCGTCTTCTCCTGAGCTGAGGGGCTGCTCACTCTTTGTTCCCACAACAAGCCAGCCCTGGGTTTTGTTTGCTTTCAGCATGCTATGACACTTTGTTGTTTGCAGAAAAATGAGAGGCTGAAAGAAAGGAGGTGAATTGCTGCAAGAAGGTGAAAACCTTTGGGGGGAAGAAGGATTTTCTCCCTTTACATGGCAGCAACTGACTGTGCAGGAGGAGGGCCTGAGGAAGCGTGAAAACTTTTCAGCGCTTCTCTAGGTGGCTTAAAAAAATGAGGCTAAAGAAACATCAACATCTGTAAATATCCTTATCCATGTCTGGTTTTGCTACAGTTAAATTTTATGCGGTTACTTACTTTTGGGTTTTTTTACTCTATCTTTGGAGAAGCACAGCTGTAACAGAGGGTGTCCAAAAATGTATAGACTTTCACCCTCTGACAAACAACAGAAAGCAATGGGCCAGAAAACACTGTGTACACAAAAGACATAAATTTGCAAATGATTACATTTTCTATTTTTCCCACCAACCCCTTTCCAGAATTTTGGCCAATATTTTCAGTGTATTCAAAAGTAACATGGCTACTCTTGTGATCAGAATTTTAAATATTATTTGATAAAGCTCATGCCCACTGATTGGTTTTATAAGAATATTTAAAAAAAAAAGACATTTTGATTTGATTCAGTCCTTTGCTGACTGGCTTAAATCCTGTTTTAAATGCTACTCCCCACAGATTAACTCCATCTTCTACTCACTTAACCTTCTCACTTCTGTTTTTGTCCACTTCTTACTTTCATTTTACCATTTTCATTTCCAATTTCTGCACTCCAAATAACTACATGTAGTATATTGTACTATGTGTACAGTACATCCTTCTCCCCTACATTAGGGAGATAACATATACTATGTCTGTTTTCATTGCAGAGTTTCTAGAATAGATATTATGTGTTTATATATCTAAGAACATTCATCTTGTTAAGTCCCCCTGCCTAAATATAACTAAATTTGACAAAAGTTCCCCCAAAATATGCTAAAATGTGGCCTATTTGCAAATATGTCTTGTCAGTTGGTAAGCAAGGAGCAGACAGAGATTTCTCAACCTTTGTGCCTCCTCTCATGAAAAAAAAATAAAAATGCAAGAGTAAAATCAAGACAATTTTTCTGAATGAGGCAAAGCCACGAAGAAGACAGATGCAGGAAGCACCAGTTTCTTGAGAAACAAGCTCTTGAGATGTCTATCAGCCATATTCTCCATTATTTTAGGTAAGGTTTATTTCTGATTTAATTATAGGCAATCTTCTGTTCTGAAGTAAGGCTTTAGAAAGGCTGTGTCTGTAACTGAAATAATATTAAGGGAAAATTATAAATATAATTCGAATATTGTTTGATTATCCATCACAGCTTTGGAGTAAGGTGATATTTTGTCTGCTTTTTAATCACCCTGTCCTGAATAAGTTTGCATCTCTGCATCTCCCAGATGACTTGGTCCTTATGTTCATTACCACAGTGTAGGAAAACAGTTCTAGATCTAACCTGGTTACAAATGCATTGTAAATCAACACTCACTTTAATACTACTAAAATGATAGCAAATGGACATATTAAGTTGTACAGCATCTCACTTCTTTGCTTTTTAGTAGCTTGCTGATGCATGTTATAAACACTATATAAGAATAATGTGCCTTCCCTTTATATGAAAAATATGCAGAATGTTCTAAAATCCTCAACAATGTATTACAAAATAGTGCTGCCTAAGTAAATTCGTATTATACCATCTCACTTTAAGAAAAATGTTAGGCATAATAAGTCATTGAAATGACTACAAGTAACAACTGGAAATAACAATGTTAACTCTGGCTGCTTTATAAGGGAAAGTTAGAACATTAATATACATCAAAGTTAACTGTGCAGCAGAGGTATTTTCATTCCTGATTTTAAGGGGTACTGCTTTTTAATAACCTTGACGATTCAAACAGTTTCATCTGGAAAAAAATAATCACATTCTCACTAAAAACAAAATCAATGTTACAACACTGAAAATTGACATGGTGAAAACAAATACATGAAACCTTTTGGCTGCTGATAAATCTTTCTGATAGGTATGGACCAGTAAACACACCAATTTCTGGTTACTGATTGCTGTGTGAATGGTATGTGAAGGCTAGGGAGTCACAGCTTCCTCTGCAACAGCAGCCTCCACATTTCCATAGGGAAACCATGTTTTCAGACTTCACCAGCACCAGCCTGGTGTTCATGTGTCAGTAGAAGACACAAGAGTTTGGGAGCCTGAAGTCTTTGTGAAGTACAGACTGATGCAATGGTTGATGGTGTTGGCAGGAAGATGAATACCTATAGGACATCATGGTTTAACTGTAAAAAGCTAATTTCTGAACAGAAGATTAATACTCCTTGAACTTTGAACCCAAAGAAAAACAAAAAGAAGATTCTGGAACAAGAAGAAACCTCCAGTCAGAAAATAAATGTTATTTAGGGAAGGATTATTGACATCCAAATAAGACCTAGTATCACAAATTACAGCAGGATACTGAAACCATCAAGATCTAAACTTCCATTTATATATGATTATAAATGAGGAAGAATACAGCAACATGATCCCAGCTTAGAGTCCAGCCTTTGCCAAGGATCCACTCCCCAGCACGCTCCAACTGGGAGAACATATTCTCCTCCCTTCAGCTTCTTCTCGTGCTCTCTTTGGGATTTGTTTTACAGGCTACTGATAGCAGATGCACTTAGCCACTCTCCATATCTCTCTAGGGTGACTTCTAATTTCAAGCAAAACCTCTGGCAAATGAGGGCATCGCAGAAGTCCCTTCCCCACTCGCTGAAGTCACATCAGAGCCAGGCAGAGTCTACCCAAAACGCCTCTGATCCTCAGAGCACGTCAGTGCCAGCCAGGTGTCAAATGATATTTTTGTGCCCCATTAAAGAGGAACCAAAGCTCCCACAGACTGAAGACAGTAATTAATCACAGAACACATCTCCTTACTGATAGAGAAAACAAAGTTATTTTCTCCCTTATCTCCGTGAAAATTAAAAAAGAAATCTGTTATGTTCAAGTAATTAATGTCACTGCATGCAAAAATAACATTTAAATATAAACCAGAAATATGGTGACAGGAACCAGGACAAGCCCACAGCTGCATGACCCTGCCATCATCTCCAGATGCACTCCATTGCCTGCCAGCAGCAAAACTGAAAGAGGAGCCAGCAGAGGTGACACCAAGGAGTTAGCTGCAGACCCACATGCTGCTGCTAGAACAAGCTTTGCAGAGTTTGGCATCTGGTCCCTCCTTTTGCCAAGTATGCCCTGTTTGTTTCCACAGCTGTTGGATGTGTTTGCTCAAAAAGGAAAAAGCAGAAAGAGCGAGCAGCTAGAGATATACTAGTGACTGTGGGAAGAAGTATGAACCCAACATGCCACTTACTCCCAGATAACAATTTGTTTTAGAAAATGGATTGCTACTTATTAGGACAAGTCTGAGGTATTCTTAGATTAGTTCCATGCAGAAATTCATATGGCATATTTATGCATATGTCTTCAAAACACTGTAAGTAATTATCACAGGGTTAACAAACACATTTGCTGTAAACAACTTTTCCCACTTTTACATAAATTTTAAATTACTTTGTAATAAACTGCTCCATCCTGCAGAGAAAATTATTTTATGTAAAGTGAAATCTGCATTAGTTTTTCTAATTTATCTGAAGGTAAAAGGATGCAAAATTAAAGAATAATGTTAAGGTAGGTAACTTGTTACAAATCCTTGTGAAGTATTCAGCATAAATGTATTTCATACAACAAAACAGCAATTAAAAATAGTAAAATCCCACTCCTGAATAAATTAAAAATAATTTCCCTTTTCAGGTTAGCTAAAAAATAATAATAAAAAAAAGACAATAAAGAATTGTATTTAAGTGAAATAAGGAACTCTCTTTAGACTTCAAGAAGAATAGGTGAGGTAAACAAATTATTTCAGGATGTAACAACTATGCCATATTCTGTTTCTGGCTAAATGGCATCAATTTGTTTGCTTCTAGTGATGTTTTGTCTTCAGAGGGAAGGAATTTCTGGTTTGATTAGCATGACTGACCCTACTTCACACGAGCAAAAGCAAGCCTTTGGGAAGGCAGAGGGGTTAACAGAGAGCATTTGTTACAGGTCCAGTGGCCAGCTCAACCCTAAACTGTGATATCTGTGACATCTGGAAATGTCAAAGTCCTCCCCAAAGCCTGGCATTTTTAAAGTCTCTAAATAAATACACGTTTCATTGGTATTTTTACACCTATTTAGTCCCTTTACACAGCTCTGTCCATGTGCAGTAGGATTTGGTTTATAAATGCTCCATAGAATGTCAGTGTCTATGGGAGAAAATCCTGGCTCAGAGCCGGAGTGGAGGCACTGTAATCATTTCCATAAAGCTTTGCCATAGCATGTACACAGGAATATCTTAGTGCTTAACTCATGATGGGCAATTTTTCTTTCATAAATTAAATTATTAAAGCACGGCTCTCATGTTTGTAACATGGACTGTCAAGTGATCTGAAACCCTGGCTACTAGAAGAAGAGTGCTAGCAAGGTCTGCTAAAGATTAGTCATCTAAGATGATCTGTGTTCTCTGGCTGTTTTTTATATGAATCTTTAAGAAGCTTCTCAGAATTGTGAGGAGAAATTATTCTTGTTTTGTCAAGGAATGGGAGACCTGGGCTATCTGCAGCCAGGTAAGGCTTCTGCTGCTAAAGTAAGATACAGATGGAACTAGAGCAGGGCAGCTGGCCGGGGAATGGTGAGAGAGGAAGAATCTTTGCTCTCCATGTCTCCAGACAAACAATAAATGTGGCATGGAGACTATGCTGCTGCTTCAGCAGCAGATTCTGGTACATGCAACTAAATACTATCTTAGCTGGTTTCCAGAGCCACAGAGAAAAAAAACCCAGGAATATAGTTGTGACTGACTTGCCCAATCAGATACTTCAGCTTACTGGCAAAAACTTTAAAGAGTAGGGAAGGCTGGGCACCTCTCCTATAAGGGCAGTAATCCTGGTCTAATGCTGTTACAAGTTAGGCTGTGTAAACAATCCAATTTATTTTTTAAATCATCCAGAACTGAAGACCAAAGTGTTTTGAAAAAATGTATATCTCATTTTGCCTGTTGCAAAAAGTTTAAAGCAAATATTCCTTTTTTCTTTTTTCTTTTTTTTTTCCTTCAGCTGCTGTTAAAAAAGATATCAAGTGCCATTAGATGTTCTATATCGGACAGGTTTTTGGTCAACGAGGGACAGAGCATCAGCAACATCAATACAGCACATTTAGGGTAAGATGACAGATTTTGATGTGAAATCTTCTAAGGGAGACCCCTGCCACCATTTGATATGCAGTTGTTATAAATCTGGGCATCTAATTTTAAAGATGGGGTAGAACTGTCTTTTTTGAAGCGTATGAAGTCTTAACAGCCACAGATAATAGCTCAAATTATTTCCATTCTAGTATAGATTATAAAACAAAAGAACATAACTGGAAATTAAAAAATAAATTTGGCACATATATCAGAAAGCTCCTTTTCATGTAGAGAATAATAAATACCTAGAATAGCCTGCAGGCAAAGTTGCAGAGGGAAAAAGCACCAGTGGCATTCAAGAAACAATTAGATACCATCCTTTGGGAAAATGACTGCTAAAAAGAATATGTCTTGATAGACTAAATGACCTTTATTCATTCTCCAAAATTCTCTCATGTTCTTATAACTCTCTTGAAAAATATTTCAGCATTTTGGCCTCAAGCAATGTCAATTCTTCCCTGAATTGCCTTGCTCATAACTCTACTGATGACATTGATCCTTTGTTAGGCTGTAACAAATGCTGAACAATCTACATCTCTGTAACATGACAATACTTTGAGTATATAACCAAAACTCATTTTCACCCCATGATTGTACTCAGTCCTGGGCCTAAACTAACTAGAGAATTTTTTTCAGGCATTTGGAAAATAAATAAACAATCATCACAACAAAACCTCTTTCAGGGTTTTAAAATCAACTATAGGAATATAGCTACTCTCTGCTCCTGACACACAGCATGCACCTTTTAGATGAAATATGTATAGGAAAATTACAAGGTAATTTTCCCCCAGAAAGCCAAGCAAATTCATGAAGTTCTTTGTGGCTTTTGAGTGGTGGCAGAAATCTAATCTTTCAAGCTACTGCCGGAATTTTTCCGTTTTTTACTTTGGTTTAATTCAATACAGATAGAAATTAACATCAAATTAAGCATCCACAATGATTGTCTTTGTTTATTGAAAAGGTGTAGCCCATTTTAAACATTTTAGGGGAATAGTGACAAAACACAATCAGTGCTATAAACAAGGAAAAGCACAGTTTATCTCTACTGACATACTGAGGTAAATGGTGACAGTATAGTTGGATAAAAGGAGCTTTGACAACTTAGGCAACGGGGAAAAACCTAGTGTTATCTGGGAAGCTGTGTATTTTTCTTTTTGAATTTTGATATACTTGACTCATAGACACAAGTCACAGGATCTCTGGACTAATCTGATGCTTTCTTAGCTTCTGAAATATCACTGGATTGTTTATTTCACACATATATAAAAATTAAGGGAAGCAAAACTGATGATGTGCTTTAAAGGATCCTTGACCAATGAAATATTAGTCAATATTATTTCAATAATATTTATTATTTATATCTTTCTGTACACAGTTCAAACAAGAGAATCCCTCTCTACATGACCTTCTCATTTGAATTATGCAGATTAGCTATTCTGATCTCAATGCACCTTTAAAAAATATTTAGAGGGGAAATAAAATGCCCAGAAAGCATGGAGAGGAGAGAGATGCATTGTCAAAGTTGTGATTATCTTCTAATGCTGTGGCAAATGCCTTGTTAGAGGAAACAGCTGAAAAAAACCTCAACATGTAATATTTCATACTAGGAAAGGACATACAAGTAGATAAAAATATAAATACAACTCTGAAAAGATAAACTGTATTATTACAATTGACATAGATGCTACCATATCTGAACATTTTCTCAAAAGCTATTAAAATGCTCATTTTCATCCATCTTTGTCTCTTTTTCAACTCTACACACTTCTAATTTATTGGGTTTTTTGCATAAATGCCCTTTTATCTTCTCTCTATACTGTTTTAAACTCTACATTTTATTAAGAAAAGCTTCCATTTGTACATTTTTTTTTCTATATCCAAGCTTCAGCTGGACATCTCAGAGTGACAGTAAGTGAAACTGACCCTAATCATTACATGACAATAATCACTTTAATAAGTCCTCATCTATTCAGGCTAGTGACACAGTGTCAGCTCTTTAGTTTCCAAACTAGAAACTCTGACTCAGGACTTCAGTTACACAGGGTTTGATCACTGTGTATTTTCAAGGAAGTGATGAGTGAGAAGCCCAGCGAATGCACTGGCTGTTTGGGTGGAAGGCACTGCCAGCTGAGTTCAGGTAAGACTAATATCCATGGAACACCAGAATCCCAATCTTTCCAGCCTCAGCAAAAGATAGAGAGGCAAAGAGTTTCCAGTTAAAGGCGAAGGCCACAGAACATCCAGCACTGATGCTTTTGTAGTTGATGTATTGCACCAGACTTGTGCCAGTAATCAACTTTACCACATATTTTCCTTCCAGTCTCAGCAAGGTCATCTTTTCTTGTGAGTCAGCGCTGCACTGGCACAGTGGGGAAGGCAGTATGCTCTCCTGCCTGTCATTTGTCTGACTTGTAAAATTAGCTTTAGTCTTTCATGGAGAAGCACACAGAGCAGCTTTGTCAAACAAGCAGAACCCTGCTGTTGTAGAGACCTGCCCCACAGCTGCAAAGCTCCAGCTGAACCAGTTACACCTGCCTCAGCAAGCATGGGGAAGCCACCTACACATGATCTCTAACTATGCTACCATGTACATATTAACAATACAGTGAATGCTGAACCTGAGAATGAACAAATAAATGTTCTCAATAAAACAGTGTAAAGACTTCATTAATCAATTCATTTATGCTACAATTTTAAACACTTGTCAACCTGTCTTGGTATTAATTAGAAGCACACACACGATGACACATATGAAACACTTCCTAACATTTAACTTAAAACATTACTGTTTTGGGATATTTGATTTTCAATTTGAAGTTTTGAATTCTGAGTCAAACTAGGAAACTAAATATTGTAGCAATTCATCCAGTCTTTTCCAAATTTCAAATGTGCTTTTTCTGTTCTCAATTAATTTATTCTCAGTATTTGAAGTGTAGGACAGAGAAACCAAAACACCACCTGTGTTTCTATTTTATTCTTAATACATTCTTCACTTATCATTTTAAATACTGCATGAAAGGGAACCTCTTAAGGTGATTGTGTTCATTGTCATACCAGAAAAATAATATAGTGTTATCTCAGTGATGTGATTCACATCTATAATAAAGCTAAAACCTACCTTCTACTTTATTCTTCCCTCCCTAAGTCTTAATAATACCTAGAAGGTAACTAGAGAAAGGAAGTCATATCTGATTTCTTTACCCTCTGTTTTATCTAAGATACATTGTTTTAATTAAAAGCAGCATATACCTTATTCAGCCTATGCACCCCATTGTTCTTACTTGAAGGAATACTAGAAAGCAGTAGAGTGATTAATATTCCATATATGAAATGGGAGAAATAATCAATACTCTCTGAAGGTTTGGAACACACATTCATGTTAAGCAATGTTACAGCCATTAATCAGATTATTACTCCTAATAAAACTATTTTTGACCCTTAGTTCCAATTTATGAGCTTTCCATGAGATCCATTACTCCAAGCTTACAGTGTCTGTCCCGGACTACATCCAATACCTCTTTTGCAAAGATCTCTTGAGGACTTACAAAGGTCTGGAGTATATCCTTTTACTTTCAATACTTCTTTTAATTAAAGAAGAGTCTCTCACAAATAACAAGAACTACAATGTTCTGTTATAGAATCCAAATGCATTTCAAAGAGCACCTTGGCAACAGGCATTACAAGTTCAAGGTCTGATAATAATTTATAATTCAAATCTAAAGAGTTACCTACAAGATTTCCATCTATCCAGACAGTCACTGGTCATTCATTTTCTTAACTATGCATACTGTTTTCCTTTCTCAATGAGACTATAAAAGCATTACAGTATGACTACATGCAACTAAAATAATACACTGCTAAGGTCATAGATACTCAAATAAAGATTAACCCTATGTATTTTCTAAATAGTATTTAATGGTGCAGCTATTTCTCATGGTCTAAGCATTTCTTTACAGGCTCTCAGCTTTTCAGCATCCAACAGTAACCCTGCAGAGTCTAGAATCCTACCTTTACACACTTTGATTGTTTCAGCTTTCTCAAGACTGTAGCTACAAAGTTGAGTATATAATTGGACAATATGAATTGTAATAAAGGTACAGCAATAAGGCAAATCAGAAAAATGAGCAGGCAAACTTTAGAGGAAACCAGTCATTTTCCTAGGAGCTGAAGGGAATGAAAAATCACCTTTTCTTGAAACTGTGCCCTACCACCAACAGTGTATCTTGCAGCTTTCTAGAGGAGGTTGCTGCTCAGGACAGCCCCCAATACATGTAAGTCTTCAGTCCTACAGAAACAACATGCCATTTTAGTACTTAGATCTAGCCTGAACCTAAACAGGGGGAGACCTTTGCTCTTGTCCCATAAATGCCTGAATTAGATTAAAATTTACTAAGGAGGAACATGTAGGAAAATACATAGATTTGTAACTTTATTATGAAGTAAGGCCAAGAAAAGCTTTTCCTGGGCGACTTGGTCTAGGTGATCCTGCTCAGGCAGGGGGGTTGGACTAGATGATCTTCTAGGTCCCTTCCA
>JANHGL010003155.1:0-12884 GCA_024611195.1 Ceyx melanurus | reverse complement strand
AAGGTAAGCTCATGCTCCTCCTGCCGCACGCTCCCCGCAGAAATGCACCCCCTAGCGCCGCACCCCCGGCCCCCCCCATCCTCTGCAGCCCCCCCCCCCGACCCGGGCTGCACCGCAGCCAGTTCGGCCCCCCTGCCCCAAGGACACAGCCACCCCCTCAAGCGTGGGAGCTCCTTCTCAGCCATCAGACGGGAGCACCGCAGGACCAGCACCACCGCGGCTGGGGCACATGGTGCACCTGCACCCAGGGTACAGCCCTTGGGGCGCACCCCACTCCTCCCGTCTGATCTGATCTCATCCCCTTGCTGCTGCGGTTCCTCCTGCCTCCACAGCGCTAGCCCTGCTGCCCTGTGCCCTCACCCGGCCCATCTCATTGCTCTCAGGTGAACTGTTTGCCCACAGGGTAAGAGCCTTTCTTCTTGCCCTCTCTTCCCCTAGCACTAGAGAGACCATCTGTATCCATCCTTCCCAGTAGGATACTGAAAAGACACACATATAGACACACACACACACACACACACACACTCTCCCTTCCTACAGATTCACACTAGCACCAAGGCACTACAACACTCCCAAACTGGACAATGTTCCCTGTCACTGTATCAATGAGAAGACACCACCACTATGAGGCCAGGCCCTTGCTCGTGAGCTGTGCAGTTCAGTCAGGGGTGTGCTCCCTGTGTACTGGTCCCAGAACTGGCACAGGTACTCACAGGTGCTCACTGCCCCACTTCTCACCAGCTACCACCTTATGGCCAGAAACCCCCCTGGCACTGCCAAGCACCACACAAACCCACACAGCCTTTTCTAACTTCCCATCATGCCCCCATTGGTGCACTCGTGTGCAATAGAGCCTCAGATCCTCTTCACCTTTACCATCTGTGTTAAGTACCCCAGACTTAAAGACCATGATGGTGTGGGCAACACTTTCCATGGGAAGTTCCCTCATTTCTTATCCTTTCACCTCACTCTAAGACACCTTCTGTGAGAGGATCTTAGAGCTCTCTAATTCACTGAGCTGTACCACAGGCAAGGCGTGTTCCTTGTGCCTTCTCAGGCTCCCTTCATGATGCCCCCACAGGGCCACCCAGCTCACGGGCAGTGAGGTTTGGCTCCATTCAGCACTCCTCTTCCCATCGCATCTTCCACTGGCTTGGACCCATTTCACTAATGCCACCATTTCACCACAAAGACACAATTCCAGACAAATACATTCATTCCACTCCAAATCTGCAGACAGCCACAGATATTACCAGCTCCTGGCATGCCCCCAGCACCTCCCACGGGCTACGCAGGTCCTCTTGTACGGCCCACTCAAGCTGCTCAGATGTTTTATTGTTTGCCAGGACACTGTAAGCTACCTCAAATTTCCTCCACTTCAATATAAGAGAATGTAGGAAACATCTGCCATGTTGCTTTGTTCTTTACATCAGGGCCTCACCCCATGGGATCACACACTTATCTTCACACTACGTGGTGCCTGTCTCACACACTTGCCTCTGTCAGATTTTCTGAACAAAGTTGAAGCAGAGAATAGGAGGTCCCAGACTCTGGGACAGCCTCAGCTCTGTAACGCTCTTCCTACAGTAGACAGCAAGTGGCCTCTTCCTCTCTCTTGGCTTTGGTTGTGTAGCTGTGTTACTCCCAAGGTTTATATTCCTCTGCTCCCTTATGACAACTCTCAAGACAGGTTTGCAGATCCGCTCTGCTCTACACCCAATGGGTTGGATGTCCTCGTGTACATGTCAGCACAAGCGTTGGGTGTACAAACACCACCCAACCTCAGCAGTGCCTGACCTAGCCCTGGCAGGACAGCTTTCATGAGTTCATCTTCACCAAGCAGGCTGGACTGTGATGTGACCACTGCAGATGTTCCTCAGGAGCCTCAGGGCATGCTCAGGAGTACTTCCTAGCATGGAACGCCTCACACCCTGCGATAAACAGCCCGGCAGCAAAACACATATTTGGGCCCATGGTTCCAGGACAGCCACATCCCCTATCTCTAACCAGATCTGACCTGCCAAAGCACTTCCACATACCCATGTCAGACACAGCACGCGAGGGCCCTGCAAAAGGCACGGATTACACGACCAATTCACCCTTCCCCATTCCTACACCGTAAACCCCAGGCGTTTCCTGGTACCTTTGGCGGAGGCATTGTTCTGCGAGGATGATGAGGGTCTCCTCTGTGTGAGGAAAACACCGGGTGCCATCGGCTGCGATCCCCTGTTGGGCTGGGCAACCCCAAAGGTGCTGGCCCCCGCGGTGTACTCGTGATCTGTGAGGCTGCTGGCATGTGACTCCAGCTTCGGCTCTGGTGAGCTGCCCTCCTGAGCCGCTTTGTTCGCGCTGTTGGTTGACAGCTTCTTTTTGGTATTTTTTTTCTTCTTGCCTTTTTGTTCCTCCTTTAAAATGACAAACATGAAGCTCAGATTAATCCCCAGAAGACCTCTAGCTACGGCAAGGGCCAGCAGCATTGCTCGGGGTCCTGATACAACGAAAACCCACGAAGCTTGTCATGTACAAATTGCTCAGGGTTTGTTCCGATACCACCTCGCTCACCTCTCTCTGCACACATTTGCCTTTCCTGCATCTAGGTATGTGCTTTGTACAGAGCCTCCTGGTTAACTGCAAACACTGCACAGAGTGGCAGCCAGCCAGCACCAGAGACCCTGCCTTGGGACGCCAGTGTGGCTTTGAATGAACAAATAGCACCTCCTATCTTCAGGTGTCTTCACACACTTTCACATCAGCATGAACATCCCATTGATTCAGACTCTGCTTCCTCCTAGGACAGGTACATTACCTCTCAACCTGTACCTGCACTTTTACACACATACCACAAGAGCAGTGGCCTGTCACCATCCTGTTCCCCTTATTGACCTTCAGTCCAGTTCTTGATGAAACTCTGGTACCATCCCTAGAGCTCTTCTACTTAACAGTACACATCACAGAAGCCAAATGCCACAAAAACCTGTATCTCCAGCAGATCACCACGGTGTCTCAACAACTTTGCTCCAGCAGACCTTGTCACCATCAACCTTCATGGTGTCACATTTGCAGGGCCTATATGCATTATAGATAGATGCCTATATGTGCATCTATCTTATCTCTTCAGTCAGGACACCTACCAACACCCAAAGTGCCTCGGTATTTTTACTGAACTGACCCAGAGCCACCTAGGCTTCACCAAATCTTTGGAAGTAAAACCTTACACTTCCCAGCAGGCAATTTCCACAGACGAGGCAATAGCACCAGTCAGACTTTACATGCACTCCCTTCAGGCAGCCTCCTTTTGTCTCAGGCTGTGGCTACACTCACTCCTGCTTCTCTACGCTTCCCATACATCACCTGCTCTGTGGCACTGTCAGCTACCTTGTGACACTACTGGACTTTCACCCCATTGACTTTGCCCAAGACTGACGAGCCTTGTGTTACTGGCATGAATAAACACTGAGGACTGGCACTGCACTGCGATTTGGGCAGGATTCTGCTTCTGGGGGGGCAGGGCTTTCATCGCCTGACAGCTACTATTTCTCAAGCAAGCTCACCTGCTGTGACAACTTGGCAGCAGCAGCGGCGAGTCCGGTTTCAATGGAGGCGACTCTCGTGCCCTCTCGCACCGGTCTGTCCTGCCGAGGCACCGAGGGGCCGACCCGTGCTATGAGGAAAGCAGATGCAGGTGAGACATGCAGAACACGCCCCTGTGAGCAGCAGAACCACGGCAGCAGCGAGGGTCTGCCCTCCTGAGAGGGGAGTGCCAGGGATGCCACAGCCTCTGCCCTCCCTTCCCTGGGATGTGTGCAAAGGCAGGAGATGTCGACAGCCTCCAGTCACAGTGGCTTGGGGAGAAGCTGCCAGTAAAGAGGGGACACAGCTGAGCAACTTCACTGGCATCTGCAGCGACCTGAAGCCAAAGCCACGGGAGGTTTCTGACTACACTACACATATGAGTGACTCTGGCATACTTTCCAAATGCATAGTGTTCACTTCCCCATCAGCTGGGGGTGGACATGCATTGCCACAAGCTGATGAGACATGGACTGCTTCTCACACACACAGCAAGCCATGGAGACTCCCCTGTTAGTGGGCCACATCAAAGGGGTCTAAGGAGCCCCTGGCCTGTCACTGCGTCTGGTGAGCTGCAACAAAATCACTCCTTCAGACCACCAGCTTTGGCTGAACCTGGAGGAGCCTATTCCCACACTCTCTCTTTACACAGTCAACACCTAGAAGCCGTGGCTACTCAGCTGTCTGGGGTTCACTGGGGCCACTGCTAAGGTGGCCATCATTTGTTCTATCACCAAGAGTGTGAAGAAAAATAAACCAACAACCCACCAAGGAACAACTTTTTTGAGCCAACTGATGCAAGAAGGCTAACACTGCTCAGCACAAGTCCCAGAGCTTATCACTTCCCACTGCATCAGAAAGGATGAATCCTTCACATGATCAAGAAATTGCTACTTGTGCTAGCAAAAAATTCTGAGAAATGGCTGGTATTTTAGGGACCTGCCTGACTGAGCTTGCGTCTGGGCAGTACAGACCATATCAACTTACCCGTTGGACTGTAAGGGGCATCATCTGAACTTTTCCTTTTCTTTGATCGGGATTTGAATACTGGATTATCTTCATCTGATTCGAGAGAAGGGTAAACTACAGTAGGAAACAAAGGCAATAGTTTCAGTGTAGAAATAGCTCTACTCTGCAGAGGTGTCCACTTGCCCTGTATGGGTGCAGTGACTACAGGAATCACGTCCCCCAAAAGTACCACTGAGGGGTGACAGAGCTGAGGGCTTTCTCCTGCTCTCATCCACACACTACACTTGGGAGCTGCTGTCATTAAACTGATGTGAACAGTCTTCTTCTTGCCTGTGGAGTGGCAGCACAATTAGAAGAGAAATGAACAGGTTTCCCTATATCAAACTAGACTGGTCTTGAAGACACATCACTCAACCACTTCAGCACCAAACCTTCCTGGCCCATATGGCTCCCACACAATTAGGCAGAGACAAACGAGATGCAGTGTGAGCATCTGAAAGATGAGTGAACCATTCTACCAAAGAATCCTTCACAAGCCTCTGGGATAAACACCAACTTATCTGCCTAAACTTTGTCCCAGTCTGTACTATGAAGTTTCTGTATTTTTTTTCACATGTTTGATTTTCTTTCCAGTTGCTGTCCAACAGCTTCATGGAGCTGCCCTTTTCCAAAGCACCTTCCAGCACTACCACTGCATCCCAGCATATGCAGTGCACTCTAGATGGCTGGGCAGCCTTCTGCCATGTGTCACATCTTCCCTTTAAAAGGGGTGTGGCTAGAGGTTCTCCTGCCCCTCTACTCTGCCCTGGTAAGGCCACATCTGGAGTATTGTGTCCAGTTCTGGGCCCACCCAGTTCAAGAGGGACATAGAATTGCTTGAGAGAGTCCAGTGCAGAGCAACGAAGATGCTGAAGGGAGTGGAGCATCCCTCTTATGAGGAAAGGCTAAGGGGGCTGGGGCTCTTTAGCCTGGAGAAAAGGAGACTGAGGGGGGACCTAATAGATGCTTATAAATATATGAAGGTTGAGTGCCAGGAGGATGGAGCCAGGCTCTTCTCAGTGATGCCTGAAGACAGGACAAGGGGCAATGGCTGGAAGCTGAGGCATAGGAAGTTTCATGTGAACATGAGGAGGAATTTTTTCACTGTGCAGGTGACTGAACACTGGAACAGGCTGCCCGGGGGGTTGTGGACTCTCCCTCTCTGGTGACATTCAAAACCTGCCTGTTCCTGGGTGACTTGGTCTAAGTCTGGCAGGGAGGTTGGACTGGATGATCTTTTGAGGTCCCTTCCAGCCCCTGACATTCTATGATTCCTTTTTCCTTGGCATTGTTGTTAATAATGTGGAAAGTCACCCTCCTCTCTTCCAATCATAACCACTTATTTCTAATGGCCATTCTTGCCAGGGAGACAGACACACACATAGACTCTCCTGTAATGTGGCATAAGCCTCTACCAACTCCTTCCCCTACGCTCCTGCAGATTATCATGGCAGAATTGATATAATGGGTGCAAATTTGCTTTGTGTCCATTTCTGCCTCAGATGCTTGCATTCTCTGCCAACATTCAAAATATCCCTTTTCCAAGTAAAAACTTCTCACTCAGCTAGGTATTTATTGCTATTGTGCAGACAAGGTCATTTCTGTCCTAAGTACCAGTACCTGACAACACATTTCTGGGACAGTTTCCTGCTTCTTGACTGACTGCTGTGGTTTCACTGGGATTCCAAACTTCTTCAGAGCTTCTGATTGCAACATGCCTGAAATATATTCTACCTGGATAGAATATATTCTATCACCACCAGTTCTGTATGTAGTCAATCCTCCAGCATTGGTTTAATATTGCTGGGCAGACCCTCTTGTTCTTTGCACCCCTCCTTACCAAAATACACAGTCCACTTCAACGTGGCAGAAAGTGAGCAAGCGCATCATGAGAAACGTGGGTGGTATCTGCAAACATGCACAAAGATCCACGTGCATATCCAGCACACTCTTGCTCAGGCTGCTTCCTTTGGTACTCACCGTAGTCTGAGTCTTTAAAACAGGCATCTAAGTGGTCCTGATCTTCGTCGTAATCCTCAATGTCAATACTGTTCTTTGTGCTTTTCTTTAGTAACCTCTTGCCGGCGTTTTTGTTGCTGCCACTCCCTGATTTTTTTGAGTTCTGTGTTGAGATGGAGTTATTCTTCGCCTGGTTGGTGCCCCACGACGTCTGGAGGCAGGACTCTGATGACTGGAGGTTTGCCATCGATAGCATGCCCTGGATTGCTTCTTGTGTGCTGGGTGAGGCAGGTGGCTGACTGCAGGGAACCAATGAGAAACACAAGAGCTATTAGTGATGCCAGAGAAACACAAGCACCTCACAGTTGACTCTTCTCAGCACAGCATTGCTAGAAGAGATTTCCTGGTTTCCTGCCCTTAGAGCAGCTGAGCAGGCCACAGGTGACACCAGCTACAGTCAGCACTGGAAGGGGATGTCATTCTGCTACAAGCAGGCCAAGCAAGTAGAGGAAAGATTTGAACAACTGGAAGGAAGCTCATGATCACAGGCAACTGTTCATATTGTTGCTGAAAGAGCAACATGGTACTACAGAAAAAATTCTATTCCTATGGAGCAGGCTGAGGTCGTACACTGTGGAAATTCTGACTGGCACGTACTCTTTGTGAGGTGGGAAAAGACACTCCCCACAATACAGAAGAATGCAGGAGAATGATCACCTCATCAGAGAACACCAGAGGTTAATTCTGCAACAGGAAGAACTCACAATCAAATATTTCCAGAACTGTGGAGTTTGGGCAAATAGTGAAATACAAAAACAACTTACTGTGGTAATGGTATTTTTTTATAGTTATTCACTATAAGCCACTAACATACAATGTTACTCAAGTAAATTAGTAGCATCACCTTGCTTTCTCTTACTTGATCTTAGTTTAATCCACTTTAAAACATTACAGGGCTCCATATAGGGTAGTGTACAAGACATAATCGGAGATTCTGGGCACTAATTGCACTTATAAATAAACCTGAAAATAAGTTAAGACTAGTGTTAGCAGCAAGCAACTCAACAAATAGAATAACAATGAAAAACTTGCTTAGGAGAAAGGCATTTTAATCCCTTCATTATCATGCCAGATGCCTCAGCCTTCTGGTCAAAGGCATATTTTGCACCATCTATAGGAAATTAACATATTTTCTTTCCATTTTTTCCCCCAACCATTTTAGTGAACACTGGACTCTCACAATACTGCAAACAGACCATCAAACACTGACCACTAAATGGGCAAATCAGGGAGGAACTGCCTTAAGCAATGCAAGCTTCAACAAATAAATTGTGGAATAAGATCAAAACCAGAATCAAACCACAACCTGAATACGTGGGTGAAATGTCTTAAAGCGACAGAGCTGCACAGAGGGCAAAGTGCTTGTGTGTACTTCCATTAGAAGTATTTAAGCTTTCTAAGTCAAAACAAATTCAAGAAGAATCAGGAAGCAATTTTTAAGCTCTGGAAGGCCATGACCCCTTTCTTTAGCTTCAGCAATGATTAAAAAAAAAAAAGGAAAAAATTATGAAAGTAAACTATCTGTGAGTTACAACTATGACTTAAAATCATTTAAAATGAGCATGGGAGTAGAAGCAAAGCACCCAGAGATCTTCTACCCCCATGCTCCCTTCCCAGCAGCCAGCCCTTTGACAGCACAGTGAGGCGGCACTTGGCATTAGCACAGCCCCTGCCACTGCTGTGCAAATCACAGCAGATCCTTTCCCTTTTTCCCTTTCCCTTTCCCCAAGCTAAAAAGGGATACTGTGGTTGAACAGAGTGCATTTTGCAGTGGGCTCCACTGTGCATCGCCTCCCTTCTCAGGATTTTTGTCTTTCCTTTTACTTCCTTGTAAAGACACGGCCAGATGATTGAGAGATTAGTTTGCTGCAATAATCATTTGCTGCCTAGCAAGCATCTGCTGAGCTGTGTGCAGTGCAGGAACTGAAAGAGGCCCATGGTGGAAAGTGCCAGCTTTCCCCACAACGCCCAGCACTGCACAGCAAACCTCGGAGCAGTCACTGCACAGCCCACAGGCAAATGAACCACTCAGAAGGCCAAAGTGGCACAGCCAAAACAGTGCAGGGCCACCTGAGTGACCCACAGGGCTGGGCTGTGGGGGATCAGCCCGAGGTATGCCAGGCCCAGCTCTCACCCAGAGCCCCTGCTGAGCTGGTTTGGAGCTGATGGGCTAAGCTTGCACCCACTCCGAGCAGCATGAGCTTTCACCATCATCACCAGCTACTGCCTTTTAGCTGCTGCTCCCTAGAGTTGAAACTGGGAGAGTGTTTTCACATTATTAACAGAGACAAGCACCACAGCAGAAGGGAAAATCTGCTGTTAAAATTCATCTCCAATAAAATCCCCCCCAGGGCTGACCAGCAGCACTGGTCAGGACAGTGAGATGAGCAGGGAAGGGCAGCTCATCAGTGGGAACCTGAGCAGAAAGACACTGGTCTGCATGGCACAGATGGCTCTGCACCCTGCACACAGAGCTCACTGCAACTCTCTTGTGTTGGATTTTAAGCCTTGGGGCCTCAGTGTCCAGAACAGCTTGATACTACTACCAGCATCTTCATCAGGGAGGGCAGCATAAAGCACTATCTTCAGGCTACTCTTTGGGGCTTTCACACTGCCTGCCTTACCCACCCAGACTTGACAAGAGGCAGCATGTTCCTGAGGAGGTGGCAACAGGCAGCACAGCCATAATCATGACAAGAATACACACAATTCAGCAAGGCCCTCCTTAGCTGAGGCTGTCCCCTGTGCTATCTGCCACAGGAGCAATTCCAATACCCTGAAGGTAGGAGAGGATCCCATGCAGCTGGTGCCTCACTTTTCACAACCAATTCTGCTACTGCCACCTCTCTCTGACAGTTCAACATCTCCAGGCAGATCATCTCTTTCCTTTCACAAGCAATTACAGGGCTTTTCACCTATATCCTCATCCTTTGAAATGGAAATGATTAATTTCAGCCACTATTCATCGAGGGGTGGCTTCCTCCCCATTCTTCATGTTGCCTGCACAGACAGTTGGAGACACCCAACAGCAAGGTGAAGATGAGAGACAGTAAACTCACTAACATCCCATCTCCCCTCTAAATAACTATTGCCCAGTCTAATCTTGAGATGAGGGGAAAAATAAATAAGGGCAAATGAAAGTCACAGGAACCACTGAGCATTTTCTAAATGGAATTAAAAACCAGCTGGAATCAAGAGCTACCTCATGAACTTACAGAGACAACAGAGCCAGACTCTTCTCAGTGGTGCACAGCAACAGGATGAAAGGCAGTGGTCACAAGCTGGAGTACAGGACATCCCAACATAGCACAAGAAGAAAAGCTCCATACTGGGGGTGACTGAGCAGCTCACACAGAGAGGCTGCAGAATCCCCAATCCCTGAATATATTTAAAACTCACAACTGAACAACTTCATCAAACTCTGGAGCTGGCTGTGATGTGAGCAGGTGGTGGCACAAGGTGACTTCCCAATATCCCAACTGTCCTCATTTTGGAATTGGTCAAATAAGAACCATTGAAAAACAGTTGTGCATGTAAGGGGAAGGCAACAAATCACCATCCTCTCTCTGTGATAGTATTTCCTTGTCATTTCTGCATTTCCCCTCACCCTACCTGTGGCCAAATGCAAATGAACCACAAAGAAGTGGAGCCAAGACAGTAATGATTTTTCAGTATTTTGGAGAAGTCACAGTTGTCCAGCAGCTGTGGTGCTGTTTTGACAGGACTCTGTGCTCCCCATGTGAGAGCTGGCTCTCATCTCCACAGACCACTGTGGTGTGAGCAAAGGAGATTCCACATGGACCAACCTGCTGAAAATCATTCCTGAGAGTCAGACACAACCATAAAGGCATTATTACATCATGACACAGAATGTTTGCACATTGTGTTTCCTCCATTTTTGTTCTAAAAAAAGCATGTTATGACCATTTATAAAGCCTAGCATAATTATGAAACATAGTAATTTCATTTATTGGGACATTTTTCCTCTCAAGTGGCAACACAGGCTGCCAAAGCCTAATTGTGCCAAAGCCTAATTGTCCATCCAAGAGCCCAAAGGGATACAACACATTCCCACTAACCTACCACACATGGTGTAGAAATTCATAAAGAGTTTGGTTACATGACTGTGTTTCTGACTTTGATTTCAGTAACTGCAAAGTCCACAGATATACTAGGCACAGAGCACAAGCTGAAGGGAGGGAAAATGCAAGGCCTGAATCCTACTCCATTACTGAGTATCAGTTTTAATCCACTGTAGACAGCAAAAGACTCCTCCCAAGCAAGGAAGAAAATTCTGAGGACCATTTCTTTAAGCTCTTTTTCCCACTTATCCCTGCATTTCTGCACATAGTGAGCAGGCAGCAAACCATGCTCTACATGGAATGGTTAGAGAAGTGTAAACATGGCTAAGGCTGATTTCTTTCCATTCCTACAATGGTTGATCTATTTTCTGATTTTTATACCAAGCTTTAAGTCATATTACATTGGCACCTTTATTCCCAGAGTTTGATGGGACCTAACTACCTGCCAACATGTCTAATGACCTGCCAAAATTCAACATAAACACTAGTTCCACTCTGCATCAGGAAAATCTAGAACCACTGCCTCACTGGAGCTCAGACAACACAAAATATTCTATATTTTGGGAGCTGCAGACACATTGGTACCTCCCTCCAAACCCTCCACAATCACAGAGACAGTTGGCTGTTTTGATCAACCACTCCTTGCTAGGGGGAAGGCAGTAGTGGAGGAAAAAAACCAGCACAGCATCAGGCTCTCTTTGTCCAGTCTGTTCTTGACTCTCAGACCACTCCTACAGCTGTTTCTACATCCTCCACAGATTCTGTGGCTTTGTATAATCAAGGGAGACCTAAAGAAAGCAGGGAGGAAAAAAGATGCTGTTGGGGTACCCTAGCAACCAATGCATACTCAAAGCAGATTGGTTTTGCTGCTTTGCTCATATAAAATGGTGCCACACCCCTCCTGCTTCCATGCAACATCTGTTCTATGAATCACAAGTAGGATAAATACTGCTTTAAGCAGACACTGGAGATCCAACATATTCTGACTGCCTGCTGAGGGTGGCTTTCAAATGAAGGCAGAGTGAAGATGGAACTGGCATATTAGAGAACAGCCTTACTGCACATTTCACATCATTTCCCACATCACCACCTCACCTGTCATTCTCACCTTTCAGAGGATAATATAATAAATAGTGCTGTACCTTATTAACCATAGTCCAAAAGATCTACTGTCAGCTTCAGTGTTCACCTGCAGTGGTCCCATATGAAACACCCAAGCCCAGGCAAGCACTTCCATTTTAGGTCTAAAAGTACCATGAAAGAGATTTGTTCTTTTCCAAGGCATGGGTTTTGGTGGGAAGAAGAATGGTGACTAGGGGTGTGAGGGAGGGTGGATATTTTCCTGTTTCTTTCTTTCAAACATTCAACATTTAACTGTGCAACACCTTTCAATGTCTTATGGAAGGAACTCTGGCCATTTAGATAACTTTATTACATTATTACTACATTAAAAATCACTATTCATGCCCCCAAGCTGCATTCACTGAGCTCTCTCTTCCTTTTGAATGATTCACCTATTATTATTGCTAAAATGCATGTTCAGCATTTACAGATGTGAAATGCCACTATTTGTTGAAATTATCCCACCAAAATCTTTCCTACACACTTTCCTACCTCCCCCTCCAAAGCACAGGATAAAGGAATAATTTGCTCACTGGAGAAAAGACAGTTTCCAAGCTGCAAAATTCACTCTCACACACACACACACAAACAAAAAAATAATAATTTTTGTTTCCAGTTAAGAGGAAAAACCATCCCTTGGTGCATACCTGTTGGTGTTATACTCTAAACCCCCAACTTCCTTGCTTGCCTGCAAAAGATCAAGAATTCCTGCTGAGCTTCCACTCTCTTTCTTTACTTTGGAGTTGCGCCCTGGCTTTGCCTCTGTGTCAATGTGAAGCAAATCTTCATCTGACGAATCATCACTCTGCAAAAACAAGGAAAAGGCTCAAAACAGTGGAAAACTCCCTAAGTTAGTCAACAACAACAGCACAACAGGTTGTTTTGCAGCTTGCTGCTCCTCCACAGAAACAATGTAACATTCTTAATTTGTTTTAATTACAGAGAAAGAAAGAGAGAAAGAGAGAGAGAAAGAGAGAAAGAGAGAAAGAGAGAAAGAGAGAAAGAAAGAGAGAAAGAGAGAGAGAGAGAGAGAGAGAGAGAGAGAGAGAGAGAGAGAGAGAGAGAGAGAGAAAGAGAGAGAGA
>JANHGL010003154.1:9730-25663 GCA_024611195.1 Ceyx melanurus | reverse complement strand
TGCGGATGGGAGGGCGGGTCAGGGGGCGGCCAGGCGGGGAACGGCGGCACCTCTGAGCGCATCGGGGCGAGGAGCCCGGCACGGAGAGCGCTGGGCGGCTGCGGGGTGCGGAGCGGGGGGCGGTGGCCCCGCAGAACGGCGCGGATGCTCTGCAGGACTTCGGTGTCACCGTCGCCTCCACGCCCCGGCTCGGCTTTATCCCTCCCGGGCTCGGCTTTATCTCGCCCGCAGCTCTGCTCGGAGAATCCCCTTCCCCAGCTCCCCAGCCCGTTCCCATCCCCGTGCTGCCGGCGGGTCACTGGGAACTGCCCCCTTACGATCGATATTTTTTTTTGCCAACACCGCGTTTTCCTGCGGTAGCATCTCCAGGGACTCCCTGGAGAAACGAAGACCCGGGGCTGCGGGAGCAGGAGGTCGGCGGTGCTGGTCAGCGGTCAGATGAGTGCAGAGCCAGACATCCTTCTCCTAAAGGGCTCTTGGAGCTTGTTCAGCGTTCATAAAGTTAGTGCTGAACTTTGGAAGGCTGTTTGTGGGCGCACTCAGGGTCCAGGCTTGGGCAGGATCTCCTTAGTCCCTTAGCAGCAGAGTGCTGCAGCCTGCTTTACTGTAGAAGAGGCCGGTGGAGAGCAGGGCCATTACTCACGGCTGGCAGTGTCTGTGCCCAGAGACAGCCCTAGGACTTGTTTGCACTGGAGCTCATGTTGCCAGTTTCCATGTTTCCATCTTTACATACCCTTATCTACGACTTCACTGGCTTTTATAGGGCCTTCCCCTGGCCAGCACTGAGGGGGTGCAGCAGGGGCTCACCAGCACAGTCCTGGTGCTGGGCAGCCATCCAGCACAGATCCCTGGTGCTGAGCTCACAGAGGCTGCATTTACTGGTCTGCAGGCTTAGAAAGAAATGAGAAAAGCTGCCAGTGATGCCACTCTGTTTAACAGTGAAGTTTATTATGGCTTTTATATGTCGTTAATGCAGATAAAGAGGCTCTGTGAACTTGCCTATTAACATCTCACATCTGTATATGTTTTATGAATAATTATTCTGTATCCTGGAAACAAATGTTAAACTGAGGCTCTGAGTTCTTTAGGAAGAGCTGAGAATTATTTCAATAGGATAGTCCCCAGGATGGGTATTTCAGGGAGAGTCATTTTCTCTTTTCTGCTCCAAGACTTCCTAAGGGCAGCAGGGCTCAGGAGCAGCTGTCTGCAGAAAGCTTCTGTCCCTGCAATGCATCTCCAGTAACCTTTTCTTCATTCTAGCACAGGGTGAAAGTTTTCCAGCTGGTCAGCATGTTTAGGAGAGACCTGAGACCCGATTCTTGGTTCTTCAGCTTTCTGGTGAGTTTTACAGTGGTTTTAACACTTTGAGTGTTTTGAGATAACACTGATGCTCTATCTGAATGTTACAAACCCTCCCCTTGCACAGGTCGGCAGTCTGTCCAGGGGTCTCTTTGCAGCCCTTGCCAAGAATCAGACTTCTAGAGGTTAGTGCTTATGCCACCACTTCTGGGTATTTTTACAAGTGATATTCAGTGCAATAAATGATGCATAAAAAGATGTCCAGGGATACAAACAAGCATAAAGAAACTTTTTCTGTTTTGTGCCTGAAATTCTATTTGCATAGCTAAGCATTTCCTTGGCTGACTCTGAAGCCACCATCTAAAATCAGGTAGGCAGTGCTCAGCTGCCAGGCTTTGTGCTGCTGCAGCAGCAAAACTAAACCAGACCATTTTGTGCTTGCAAATGGCACATGCAAATCCAGAGGCTGGCAGGGGCTGGGAACTGGGGGTAAAATGGGACAAATGTGCTTGTGCAGAGCTGCTTGGAACAAGATGACTGCCACTCTAGTGTGTGTGGCACCACAGTGGCTCGGGGAGTCTTTGTTTCTCCACATCATGTGTCTCTTTCTCTAGGATTTGCTCCTGTCACAATTGAGACCTCAAGACACGTGTACGAATATGTGGCCACTGCTTTGGACTGGTGGCATGCAGACAGATACTGTGAGCAGCACTTTGCTCAGTTGCTTTTAGAACCCCAGGACAGTGAGCAAGCTTCCTTCAGCTCACTACTGCAGTCCCACCACATCAGAGGGCCTGTCTGGCTAAATGAGAGGGATGGTGTCCTGCACAAACCCAGATGGAGACGTGAGTACACGTGGGCTTGGACTATGTGGAGACATGTTCACAGCTGGCTCTTTTCATTCTGAAAAGTTAGTCTGACTGGAAAAGTTTCCACTCAGTTTTTATAGTCAGTGTGGTAACACCTAGGACCTCTAGCTACCAGCTGGAACTGGCAACATGAACAGCAGAGATCCCAGAACATCAGCTGCTCACTGCCCAGGTTTTCTAAAGCCTTGCAGCAGAAGGCACTTGCAAAGGGGCTCCTCTGCTCTGTCCTTTGGTGCCTCTCCCAGTAAAGTGGGTCTGACTTTGCTCAGCCCCATGGTTTGTGATCTGTGGGCCCTGCAGAGCAATGGTGTTAGAGACAGGACCAGGAGAAGGCACCACGTGGCAGATGCCTCAAAGGTCTTGTTTGACTGTGCCCTTGGTTGCTATACCTGGTATGCTCGAGAACATGATATTCCTCCCATATTCATTGTTTGCAATCCTATTTGCCAGAAAACTAAGTTTCTGGAAATTACAATTGCTGAAATGATGTGATCTCAGCTGGCCTTACCCCCTGATCCTCTCCAGATCTGGGGAAGAAGAAGCTGTGCTACATGCTCACAGATATCCTTGCCTGTAGAGTCTGTGAGCTCTTAACCTGAGTAGGAGGCAAATGAAAATGATGGCTTCATCCCAGTGGAGGGTGAGCAGGCTTTGGCACACACTTCTTCCTTTATGCTGGCTGAAATTCCTCCTTCTAGGGGACCACGTTGTACCAGTGCTGGTATTTGGAGAGAAAACAGACACCAAGTACGTGAGGGTGCTCTCTGACTTCCCAGCACTGCCTGCTGTCACAGCCTGTGCCCACCTCCAGTGGGACACCAGCACCCAGGAGATTGCCACCATCTTCTCCTATGCCGTGCCTGCTTTCCTTAACGAGTTCCAGCTCCGTGGCTTTGTTGATGAGGAAGGCTTTGTTCGATTTGCTCTCATAGTCCACGAGCACCATTCCCCATACCTGCCCGTGTTCCGTGCTGATGGGCAGTGGCACCACTTCTGCGTGACCTGGCAGCAGGAAAATGGGACCTGGGCCATCTATGCTGATGGAAAGAGGAGAGCATCTGCCAGTGGCCTCTCTGCTGTGGGGACACCTGCCCCCCAGGCCATCTACGGCCAGGGGACGTTCATAATTGGGCAGGATCAGGATTCCCTGGGGGGCACCTTCAGGGAGAAAGAGGCCTTCAGTGGGAACATCACTGACCTGCACATCTGGCAGAAAGTCCTCAGTGCAGAGCAGATCGAGCAGGTTCGCTCGTGCTGGGTGGTGGAGCAAGACCTTGTGTTTGGGTGGAGCTCACACGCTCTGGAGGTTGAAAGCACTGTCAAGGAAGTGACCACACAGTTTCTTTGTCCAGGTAAGTGCCATGACCCTCTCTGCTCCAGCTCCCTTCTGCAGCAGGGCGTCCAGGGAGCCAGGCCCATCCCGAGGGAATTGGGCGCAGTTTGGGGAACTGCGTTTTGGCAGCAGGGCTTGTGGGTTGCTTGTGGGAGGTGTGATGCCTGCTGGGGGTGGCAGGTCTCTGGGGGACCTGGGCCCTCTTTGTGTGTTTCCACAGGGCCTGTCGAGGAATGCCGAGTTTTAGAAGCTGGCAGCAGTGGATTCAGTTACACATCTTGCTTGCAGTCTTTGCCTTTTATTTGTCTCTACAGAAAGGGTACAGCACCTGTTATTTATTTATTCATTACTTCCACAGCACTCACTCGTGGAGCAACAAGCTAGGATGGATGATGGGCAGTGGTGGGGAGGCCTCATGTCTGCTCTGAACAGAGCACGTGCACAACCTGCTGTGGCTGTGACTTTGCTGTGGTTGCACGTGCACAGGCAGGTTGTTCTGCTGTCCTCAGCTGAGCAGCAGTTGTACACAGTACATGGCTTCTGGATGCAGTGCTGTAGAAAGCTCCCAGTGCAGGCATCTCCAGACTCAGTGTGCAGGGGAACACGGGGAGGAAGGCAGAAAAGAAGTGTTAGGCTGTCTTTCCAGATGGGGTCTTTTACTGGAAACAAAGTACAGCTATGAAGTCTCCTTGCCTTGACTGTCCTACAAACTTACCCACCATTCCCCAGGCACATGTTGCCCAGACTGCTGGACACCACAGTGATGGTTGTGCTGTTGTTTTCTCTCAGGTGCATACTGGCAGCTGCAGAAAGCTCAGCTGGAATCCAGCCATTCGCTCATCAGCCGTGTGAACACGCTCGCAGAGAGGACTGTGGTGAGGCCTCCAGCCCCAGCAGGGGCAGCTGACACCAGCAGCTGTTTGGGGGGGGCTTGCTGGCACCTACTGGTGTTTGAGGTCACTTTGCCAGTAGTTATGCCTGTGGCCTTTCTGAGCTGCTGTCAGAGAGTGTGACCAGTACAGCTGGAAACAGTGCTGTGGTGGAACAAGCAAAGTGTTTCTTCAGCTGACTCATCTCACTGAGATTTGGGAACCTGGACAGGAGAGTTCCAACTGTCAAGGCAGATCTCCCTCTCTGAGCTTTGTCTGGTTGGTCAGACAGGTGTTCTGACACCAGTAAGGGCATGCAGGGCATTACCAAGGTGTAGCTGATGATCAGGCAGAATCAGGGCTCTGCACTGAACTAAAACATCTTTTCCATGGCAGATTCCTGAGGACATCTTCACACATGATGTGCAGGACTTGAACCTCTCTGTTGCTCTGGATGCTCTTGATGTCTTGGCAACTGTTCTGCGGGAAGCAGAGACAACCATGTTGGACTCATCTGACCTCCTTGCAGTGCTTTATTTACTAAAGCAAGTTTCTGATCTGGAAGTCCAGGAGGGAGAGGAGCTGGAGATGTTGGAGCAGTTGGGCCAGTATTACGTGGAAGTGACTGAGTTAATCTTGGAAGAGCAGAATATTGGAACGTGGTCATCTGTCAGCCAGGTAACAGTGTCCCCTGCAGTTTGGCCACCCGGTGCCACAGCTGTTCATCCTGTGGTGTGTGCAGCTCCTTGGCCTGCTGTGTGACCACAGGCTGAGGACCTGTCCTTGCATGGGCTCAAGTAGCCTTTCTGGCCATGTTCAGGTGCTGCAAATGGGCACAGAACCTCCTTGCCAGCTCAGGTGGGGGCCGGCTGCCTCCCTGCTGACTCATTTGTTGGGGGTACAAACAAGTTCTTATGCAAACAAGTGGTGCCTTTCTAGCAAACTCCTCCAGTGGTTGTCTCAGCTCTTTTCAAGCTTCTCCATTTTGTCAGCTGGGATTTATGGGCTTACTCAGAGTGTGCAGATTCCTGGTGCTTTGTAGATTCTTTGCTCCCACATCCCACTGTCTCTGGCAGGGCAATGCCCTTCACTTTCTAGTCTGCTGTATTTTCCATGGGTGAGCTGCCAAGGAGTGATCTGTCATCAGCCCCCATGCTGTTCAGAACACCATCAGGCTTTGTGTGAGGGATCTCCATCATCCCATCCCCACTGGGATTTTCTCCATTAGCTTCTTCACTTCTCACGTGGGTCTTTTGTGTCTCTTGTATGGTCTGCACTCTCCACCTGTCTCTGGGAAATGTGTGACAGCATCTGGCCTGGCCAGTGCTCCAGGAGCTGAGCCAGGGACCTCCAGAGACGAAAGGATGCTGAATAGTTCAGAGTTTACCTCATCACTTGGAGTTGCTTAGGACTCTGGGGCCACAATTACTCACAGCTTCTCTATAGTGGCATAAACCCAGCTCTGGCCAGTGTGGCTGGGGCAGCAGATCTGTCTGCTGGAGAACAGGTCTGAGTTTGTGTACTACAGGGTGGCACTTGTGCTGCCCAACACACACAGGACCTTGTGTAATGAGGCCAGTCACCTGCCACCCTTCCTGCAGGGGAGTGGATTTCTGGGTGAAGCCTTTTCCAGGATGGTTGTTTTACAGCTTTACCAAAATCAAGAGTCAGGTCTAAAAATATGCTTTCTTTCCAGAAGCTTATTTAGTTTCCATGCTGGTTTAATTACTTTAATAAAGACCAGCAAGTTTCCCTTGTTGCCAATCTCCTCTCCTTGCTGAAGGAACTGGAAACATCCTTTAGTGATTAAATCAAAGGGAAGCAAAAGCCTTGAGTCTTACCTTCCCTTTTTCTGCCAAAGGCCAAGCATTGAGAAAAACTCATGTGAGCTATGGGCAGTGTGAGCTGGTGGTGCAGGTGCTGATTTCCATTGCTCTCTGCATGTTTGTAGGTTATCAGAGGGCCCATGGCCATTGTTGATCTCTGTGACAGAATGATGTCACACTTGGCCACACTGCTGACCACAGAGAGGACGAAGATCACGATCCAGCACAGGAAAGTTGGTGAGTGGCACTGGCAGAGTTGGGGGAAGGCATCACACTGGGACCCAACTTGGTCATCCTGCCTGGTTCCCAGTCCAAGTCCACTTCTGGCACCTCTCTGGCTCATCTCTTGCTCAGCCTACAACCACCTCCCCATTTCCTCCGTTCAGAAGTGTCACAATGTGGGGGGTACCTGTCACACTGTGGATTGTGATTGTAAGAAACCTTTGGATGCAGGAGACAAACTGAGCCCAGATGCAATGAGGTTTGCACTGAAGGGATCTGTCTGCTGCTGCTGTGGGTCTTGGTTGGGGTTAGTGTCCTTGTGGTGCTTGGCTGTAGCAGAAGCTCTGGATCAAGGCTGAACCTGGTTCAGCACACGATTTTACCCCTCCCCAGGGATGGAGGTGAGGAAGCTGGAGCTGAGCAGGCCGGAGCTGAGCAGTGAGGTGTATCTGGTCCAGAGCCCTGAGAGAGGCAGGCACGACCTCATTGAAATTCCTGCAGAAGAAATACAGAGACTGAAAAACAGAGGTAGGTTGTGGTGCCTGAGTTTCCCTGGCTCTCCGTGGCACTTCTGCAGCATCTTCCTAAAGAGCAGGAGCTCTTTACCCTGCACGTGCAGTGAGGAGAAGGTGCCCTTGGTGGAAGGGAGCTGGGCCACAAGGGAGGGATTCTCTAAAGCCTCTCCACAGCCACAGCTTGAAGCTGTGTGTGCCCTGGACCCCCATCTCCCACCCCCAGAACAGGGCAGTTGCTCAGGGCTGTCCTGTGTGCATCACCCTGCACTTCTCTGTCCCTCCAGGTCTCTGCAATGTCACAGTGAAGAACATGTGGTTTGGCTACAGCTCCCTGCAGCACAGCCTGCCCAGCCCTGACAGCTCTGGAGTCTCCCAGGACGTGGCTGCCACTGACAGAGGGCAGAAGTGAGTGAAACAGACTCAAATTGCACCAGGGGAGGTTTAGAGCTGAATGTTGGGAAAGGTTTATTCCCTGAAAGTGTTGTCATGGGCAGTGGTGGAGTCCCCGTGATCCCTGGAGGGGTTTCCAAGCTGTGGAAATGTGCTGCTGAGGGACAGGGGTCAGGGGTGCCCTGGCAGTGCTGGGTCAATGGTTGGACTCCATCAGCTTAAAGGCCTTTTCCAACCTAAAGGGTTCAATGATTCTATGACTCTATGCACCACGTTGTCTCTCCTGCGTGCCTCTGGTTCCCCTGAGGTTACCTGCTCTGCTGGAGTGGCCTGGGGCTGCTCCATCGTCCCCTCCTGCTGGAGCCAGGGTGTCTGTGCAGATGGGCGGGAGGCAGAGCTCGCTGCTCTCCCGGGAGGTCTCTGAACACTAGGTGGGGTTGGCAGCCCGCACATCCATCCCCTGCACCTCCCAGCTCCTTCGCTGGCCCTTTGGCTCTGCCACTGCGCTGCTGAGCTGCCAGCCACTCGGGATGCCACAAGGCCTCATCTGCACACCTCCTGCCATCTACAGGGCAGTGCTGGTGGCTTCTGTTTGCCAGGTAGTCTGAGGTGCTCTCTGCCCAGTGCCCAGGCCCTTTGCTGGTGGCGCTGAAGCACTCCAGTCTCTCCAGCTGTCTTGTATAACACAGGATCCTGATTTCTGAGCACATCTCATGGTTCCTGTGCCTGTGAGCAGCGTGCTTTCCCTGGCAGGTTCCTGACCACCACGGTGGGCACTGCTGTGATCTCCTCTGCTCTGTTCAGTGACCACCAGGAGATCAGCACCTCCGTGCGCTACCACCTGCAGCACCGTGTCCAGGTACCCCCAGCAGGGGCTGGTCTTCCTCCTGACCTGGCAGCCTTGGCTTAAGACCCCAGAGCTCTGGGGCTGTCCCATGCCCAGGTCTGTCACCATGTCTGGGGAGGTTTTATCCTGTGCTGATGGGACCTTGTTGCAGCCTCGTGAGTGAACCATGCTGGGCTGCATCCAGTAGGTGCCTAGCTGTGTAATTGCTGCTTCTCTCTCTCTGCAGGACCTGCCCAACAAGCTGGTGGAGCCCATCTGTGCCTTCTGGAACTTCAGCCTCAGGTGCCTTGTTTCAGTTTGGGTGCCCAGATTTGTGAGCTCTTATTTCCACTGGAAAACCAAACATAACAATATAAATATAATGGTAAGAGTAGGGATCTATAATTCTTTGCCTGCTTGGCATGCTGGCATCCTCTGCCTACTGGAGTACAGCCCTCTCCTGGGAAGATTTCCTTTGGAAAAGTCACCCACAAGCAAGTGACCTTTAATGAGGTATATACAACTAAAACGGAAAGTCCTCGTTAATTATGAGTGTTGCTGACAACAAAGAAGGATTGGTCCAAGATATACAGCCCAAGAGACATGCAGGACTCCCAGCCTCATAAATACTGCTGGGCACTGAGATGTGGTTTTGCTGAATGTCACACAGTGAGAGCACTAAGGCTGTGAAATTATGGATGGGTAATTAAGTCATTCAAGTGCAAAAGAACTTAGGGTCCCTGTTTTGTCACAGGATTAGTTTGGGGAAGGTGGGAAGAGGGTGTTTTTAGAAGCAGATAGTTGCTGCATAAACAGTTCCAGCAGCCCTACTCTGAATTTGATCTTGCCTTGGTACTGGGGCAGGCTCAGAGAGTCTGTGCTCCCAGTGAGGAGGCCAGAGCTGCCCTGCAGCAGTCTTGGTCCCTGCCCAGGGAATCCAGATTTGGAGCTTTGCTGGCTCTGGGTTGTGGAGAGCAGCTGTCTGGAGAAAGAGCAGGAGTCTGGTGGAGCTGCACCAGCTACGTGGCAGGTCAGGCTGATGGGGACAGGATTAGACATGTCTGGCCCAGTGAATGTTCTGTAAAAGGAGCTCATCCCAAAGCCTGCAATTCCTGAGTTCTGTTTGAGGCAGTGATGGCTGAACTGTGCTTTTTAATAGTCACATTGACACTGATTTTCTTGGGTGTACCTGACTCACAACAGGGCAAATCTGCTGAAACACAGGATGAGCCAAAGGGAAACCCATATGGAGCCCAGTCTCTGATATCCTTCTCATTTCAACTCTGCTTCTTCTGGGGGGATGAAATTCCCATAACACCTTAGCTTTCCATTGAAGTGGTTGGTAATTTCCATGTGTTGTCTCTGTTCTCTTTCTGCATGTCAGCCCAGACTCTGGGGGGATGTGGTCCACAGCTGGCTGCTCTCTGGTCACATCTCTCCCGGACTCCACTGTCTGTTTTTGCAACCACACCACCAATTTTGCTGTCCTGCTGCAGGTGTATGAGATGCAGGTGAGTGAGGAGCCTTTCCCTGCCACTCTGTGGGGTGGCTGCCAGAACTGTGAGCAGTCTGTGGTTAACTCTGGGGGGTGTTGTGTCTTCTGTTGTTTCATGGCTGGAGCAGAGGACCGCCAAGGAGGAGCTCACACTACAGACCTTGACTTTCATTGGATGTGGAGTTTCCTTCTGTGCCTTGATTGTTACCTTCATTTTGTTCTTGGCAGTTGGGTAAGAAAAGCACAGACTCTTGTAACCTTCTCTGTGGGTTTTTTTTCTCTATTTTGCTTCAGAACAAGTACACAAGCAGGGTGTCCTTTGTCGGTGTGAGGTGATGCAGGTGTGTGGGGAGCTGCACTGGTGGTCAGTGGCAGAGGGGAGGGAGGGGAGCAGTTGTTGTCTAGGGAGGGGGTGCAGCACTGGTTGTTGCTGAGGAGATGCCTGTATGAGCTGTGCACACACCTGGGTGTCTGTGGAAAGGCTGTTAGCAGGACATTTACCATAAAAGCTCCTCTGCTAGAGTTAATTTTTATAAAATAAATGGAGCAAAGACTATTTCTTCAACTGCCAACCGTTCTGCATCACTTGGCAAGCACAGAGATCTGCCTTGTGAGCACAGTGGGGGCTCCCCCCTCTCCTCCTCACTCCTCCTCCTCACTGCCTGTTCCTTGGAGCACTGGCCAAGCTCTGAGCAGCCTCACCCAGCCGTGTCCCCAGCACCAGGTGCTGGCACAGCAGGGCAGTCCCCAACCTCCCTGGGCTGTTGTCTTTACAGTGAGTACCAGAGAGATCTCAGGTCACCCAGGCAGGTGTGTAGAGCCCAGCAAGGACTAGTGAGAACTTGTGCACCCTTTGGTTTGGCAGCAGCTGAGGCCTTCCTCTGTCCTTCCTCAGAGTCCCCAAGAGTGAACGAACAACCGTGCACAAGAACCTGATCTTTGCGTTAGCTTCAGCAGAAGCTCTGCTCATGTTCAGTGAATTGGCCAAGACCAACCAGGTAAGCTCTCCAAAAAGCAGGACCAGGCCTGAAACAAGAACAGAACAGAATTGTAATCCCATTTAATGTTTCATTAATTACCTGTAGCTTGCACCTAGGGGAGAACTGTGTCCCTGTGTTTGGAGATGACGTGCATTGTGCAAACTTGGGAACAGCCACTGCTCTTATTCTGACAGTTTGTTTCTGACAAAAAAAAAATCCATTGGGAAATTTAAGTAGGTAGAAAACAGCAACATATAGTTCTGTTCCTTTCTATGTCCTCTCCACATCTCAAGGCTGTGTTGAGCAGCTCTGAGAGGAGAGGCCTGCAATGAATGTCCAAGAACTGCAGGAAAAGATGCTGTCAGGTCCCTCCTGTGTGGCTTGAGATGGTCACACAGATGAAGTGAGTGTGAGCTGCAGCAGTTGGGCTCTTCATGTGTTGCCATTTCAAGAATTCTTCCTGATGCTTGTGGATATTTAAATGCATTTCTGCATATTCTGCAGCATAATTTGCAGGTTGCTGTCTTCCCTCTGACCACACACTCAGAAGCTCCCAGAGGACTCCTGAAACAGCCTGTGATTCCTGTTCTCTGCAGGTGGTGTGTTTCACTGTCACTGCCTTCCTTCATCTCTTCTTCATGGCAGCCTTTTCGTGGATGCTGGTAGAGGGGCTTCTCCTGTGGAGCAAAGTGGTAGCAGTCAACATGAGTGAAGACAGGAGAATGAAGTTCTACTACATGACAGGCTGGGGTATCTACCTCTAGATCTCTCTATCCTCAGTGCTGGCAACTCAGAAATGTGTCAGTTTTTTCTCTAGCAAAAATTTCAATAGGAGGGCTACCAGAAAGTTTGGTTTGACTTTGTGTGTGAGGCTCTGCAGAGGCTGCCTTACCTTTCCAGGTCAATAGAATATAAGTTAAAAAGCATTTCTGTGATGATTTTTTTTTTAATTGAACTCTGTTTTAGAAAAAAAAAATGGAGGAGAAAGTTTATGGTAAGTTCTTGTTCTTGGAGAGCATTACTAGTGTCTGCTAGTAATCAAAATATAAATACGGTCCAGACTAAGCAGCCTTATTGTGAGTGAGCCCTTTAGGGACACAGAATCCATTTTTTAATAAGCTGAGTTCCACACCAGAGAGGAGCCTCTTCCTTGCAGAACACACCCCGAGTTGGACACTGGGAATTCCAATATTTTGGATTGGTTTATGTCTTGGTCCATTTTGTTAAAAAAGCAATCTGAGGAGTAAATTGCTTTGATCAGGGCTTGGGACTTGAAGTGCTTTATACCTGGGAGAGCAATGCTGACAGCACGTAAATCTGCTCTGGCAGAGCTGGGACGGATCTCAGCTGCAGTAAATTGATGTTGCTCAGGGGGTTTCAGGGCTAAGCTGCCTCCCGTTGGAGCCTGGCTGCTCCTGGGCAGGGTGAAGCCATCGTGCCCTGCATGGATCATCTCTGCCCTGCATGGCATTTAATTTGTGCTTGTTTTCTGCAGGCCTCCCAGTCCTGATTGTGGGTGTGACCCTTGCCACTTCCTTCAACAAGTACGTGGCAGACAAGCACTGCTGGCTGAACGTCCAGACCAACGTCATCTGGGCCTTCGTTGGGCCTGTGCTCTCCATCCTGGCTGTAAGTGCCAGAACCTGCCAGGAGGGTGGGAATCCTCACCTCTGGCCTTAGGGAAGGGTTGGGTCAACACTTGTGTAGCTGAGGTGCCTGCTTGCAGCACTCAGGATGCTTGCTGCTTTTATAGGAAAAGGTTTGTTATTCTTTGTATATAATTTCACAACACAAATACATCTCTTTAACCAAAGCAGCTTTTTTATAGGAAAAAAAGTGCTTTAAGCAATTTTTGCTGACCTGTTCTGGTATTGGGTGTTAAATGAGGAATGTAGATAAGCATGTAGGTTGACTGTGACATTGCCTTGAGTGAAGGTCTCATTTTAATATTTTAACATCTAGATCCCTGAAGTAGTATCAGGATCACTAAACACAGAAGCAGGAAAAGCTGCAATATTTAGGGGTTCTAGAATAGACACTTAGCAGGGAAAACAGGAGAAGTTCTGAGGAATGTTTTCTAGATTTCACACCTGTGTGGACTGCTCTATTTTACTCCCTGCTTTCTCAGGAGTGAGATGTTTCTCCCCAAGTTCTGTCATGTAGTTACTGAGTTCACAGCAGAGAAGTCTCACCCTGCTGGAGCTGGGATTGCAGAAGGTCCCTGGGTCCAACAGCTCTTGTGTGGCAGGTGAACACCTTCGTGCTGTGCCGTGTGGTGATGGTGACAGTGGCCAGTGCTCACAGGAGGTCAAAGATGCTGACACCCAACAGCAGCCTGGAGAAGCAGATTGGAATACAGATATGGTGAGCACAGAGGCTGGCTTTCCCCACCGTGGCTGCTCTGGGGATAAAATGCTGCAATTGCTGTTAAGCTGAGTCTTTGGCTTGGTGAACTGAAGGACCAGGAGCCAGGGGAGTCAGGGCAGAGAGGATTTTCTCCTCCAGGGTAACTGCATCACCCAGAGGCAGTCTGTCCAACATCTATGCCACCAAGAAGCCCAGCCAGCACTTTCAGCCTGGGCAAGCCAGTGCTGGGCTCCCACAGCTGCACTTGCACTCCTAAATCTCAACACTTTAGGACAGGAGGCCCTTGGCAGCACCTCAGCTGCCCTGGGCCTGTTGCCATCACCATGAGCAGCAGTTTGGGTCTGGGAATGGCCAGAGTGTCCCCATTGTCAGCAGTGGTGAGGGTGTGTGGGGCAGCTCAGGTCACAGTCCCCTTCCCCACCATCAGCCTGCCATGATGCTAAGCAGGGTGCTGGCAGGAGTGCCAACGTCCCCTCAAACACCACCATGGGCAGGTGAGGTAGCAGCTTGGAGGGCTGCAAGGAACCTGTTTGGGACCTCATTTCCATGGGATTTTACAGAGCTCAGAGCTGCAGAGGCAGCTCCTCTCCACTAAACACAACACTGTGGCTCGAAAGGGTTGTAACTGGGCTTGCCTGGCACCCCTCACTCGTGCGTGGCCCTCAGCAGGGTGCCAGCTGCAGAGAGCCCAGGGCTTTGGGCTGTCTGCCACTACTCAGCATTTTCCATATGAGTCTGGTGAATGCAATGCTGGTGGGGGTTGCACGGGGCAGGAGAGGGGATGTGGAATTCTCTAATCAGTCCATATAGAGAGACCTCTAAAAAAGTGCTGCTTGAGTCATTACTTTATCATCCTCTGAGAATCTTTATTGTTGTTAGCTGGCGCCGGATACCCCTGGTAGACACGCATTGTTCCCCTGTATCATAAATAAATTTTCCCAAATTTACAGAAGCATGAAGATAGGGCATTGCTGGAGGGCAGGGTGACACCCATATGCTAATAAAACAAATACAGAAGCCCTCCTTGTAGCAGCAATTCGGGGGGAAATAGCTGTTTTCACATGGCTAATGACGTCAAAGAGCTCCCTTCTTGCTAACTCAGTGATAGATAGAGAGCAGGGTTGGCACACTGGGGGCTGGGAGGTGAAATGTTTGGTTTTTTTCCCCTCTTAACTAGTTTTGTTTGCTAAGGAATTTGTTCCTTTGCTACCATCTTGGGTGCCTCTTGGTGGACACGTTATCTGAAAGGCACTTGCTGGGGGAGGGGAGCTGGCTCCAGCATGGTGGCAAGAAAAATTTATCCTAAACAGCCAGACAGAGGCCAGTGCTCCCATGAGAGTGCTCTCTTCCTGGGGCAGATCCACCTGTGTGCTGTGTAGCCTAGTGCAGGTGCCTCAGGCAGGTCATGGCAAGGGTTTGCAGAGCCAGGAAGGATATTTGGCAGGCTGGAGTGTTTTGCCAGGACACCCTGAACTCGGGCACAACAGGGGCCCGAGCTGGTAGCTGGGAGGTGGGTGACAGTGAACACTGTTCTGGGTTTGATATGCACCCAGGTAACCCTGAGCTCTTCTTCCTGACAGGGCCATGGCCAAGCCTGTCCTGGTGCTGCTGCCCGTGCTGGGGCTGACCTGGGTGTGTGGGGTCCTCGTCCACCTCAGCATCATTTGGGCTTATGTCTTCATCATGCTGAACTCCCTCCAGGTGAGTCCTGTACAGGGGCATCCTCACATCCCAGCCAAGCAGGTACCTGAGCTCCTTGTGCTTCAGTGTGCTCTACCTTTCCCAAGCTGTTCTGTCTTAGGAAACTAAGCTCATGCTCTCAAGATCTCAGATACAGCCCTGGAGACCTTGTTCATCTAATGATCCTTCAGCACCAGTCTCTGGAAGGTCCTATTGGTGCCACAGCTTCTCAGCTCAAATTGTGTTTCTTATGTTAGAGACATGGGCGTGGTTTGGAAATGACCCACCACAGCACTTGTAGGGAACTTCATTAGAGGTTTTATTTGGCCATATAATGGGTAATTAAATGACAACTGTCCAGTTTAATGGGGCAGATGTCCCAGCTGCTGTTTGAGCCTCGTTCCTAGAGGGTAGGGATGGACTGTGTGTGCCAGCATCACTGTCAGAACAGGGCTGTTCACTGAGAGTGTCTCAAAGGTCACTCCCAGGCACGGTGTGCTCAACTGCAGCTTAGATGGTGTGTGCTCTAGGGTGAGTGTTTTCCATGTGGTTCATGGTCACACACACTCTTAGAGGTGGTGTCCTAAGAGCTGTAAGGGCAGAATCACTTTCCCTTTGCCTGTAAGTCAGCTGCACTGCAGGGAGGCAAGAGAAGAAGGAGAAAAGAAGATCAAGGACTGAAAATCTTAACCCCTAAAATCTGTATTGTCTGCAGCCATGCAGCTGCTCTCTAGGAATGCTCCCAGTGTCTGCTGAGAGGTGCACTGAAATCTGATGTGATATCTGAAACTCAGGGACATGTTAGAGCAAAAAATCCCAGAGCACGTGCTTGCCACCTGCGCTAAACAGCATCAGCCCCCTTGTTGCCAGAAGCTTTCCAAACCTCGAGAGAAAGCAGCTGTAGATGGAGCTAGAGAAGCACTGAACTCCACTGCTCCTGGCATGGGCAGGAGAGGATGGTCCCAAGGCATGCGGTGGGGCTCTCTGCAGGCAGGACTCAGCCCAACCCCTGGGCTAAGCCTTTGCCAGCACAGCTCACACCTGGGGGTACCCCACGGTCAGTCCCGTCCCCTTGTGCTGGATTTTCACAGAGACACTCTTCAGAGTCCCTTGCTCACTGCTCGAGGACAAATCCTACTCCAGGGGATGCAAGGCAAGAAGAGCAGCTGGGCACTACCCTGCAAAGCCCTGGGACCCAGAGAGTTCTCCACCTCACCTCCCCTTAGAAACCGGCTCCTGCCATAGCTCTCGCCGACGGAGCT
>JANHGL010003152.1:22954-34504 GCA_024611195.1 Ceyx melanurus | reverse complement strand
TGCCCGCCGGGCCTCCCATCACCCCACTGGTGACCACGGGGGTCGCGGGGAGCAGGTACCACACAGGGCTTTTTGCAAACAGCCCCACACACCAGTACAGAGAAAGCCCCTCCAGGGTCATCTCCTGCACCTTCCAAACTCCAGTCTGGAGAGAGAGACCTCCATGCACCTGCCTTAATCCTGTACCTCCCTCTCCAGCTATGGAACCAGGGATGGACTGAAGCAGCTCAGCAGACTTTAAGTGCATCACTCATCCCACGTGGGGTTCTCTGGTGTATATATGTAGCACCAGATGCTATATCCTGGAGCCAAGAGATGGGGCATTTGAACACCTAGGAAGCTACTTGGGCCTGGCTTCCTTCACCACACCTTAAAAGTTACTTATTATTACTATTATTATAATATTATTATTTTACTATTATTATTACTATCATTATGATGATGCTCCATTAGAAGCCAATCCAATAGAAAAGGAAAATTTAACACATTCTTTTTTCTTTTGTACAAGGTTTTCCAGCACACCACGAAAGGTGATCCAAAGAAACCCCTGAGCATCCTCCTCCTCACCAGCTGCCACGGTGACACGTGGGAGCTCTGTGGGCCCTTCCCAGGAGCTCCACCAGGCCACTGGCTGCCAAAGCCAAGCTCCTTTCTGAGGTTATGCTTGGTCCAAAACAAAGCTCCTTGAACCTCAAAATCCAAGTTTCCCCATTTGAAATGATCACAAAGTTAATTTTTTTTTTTTAAATATTCTTTTTTTTCTAGCTCTACTTCTTTTTAGCAACTAATCCAGCTCTGCTCACGGGGTTTACAATGAGCTGTTGAAAGTCATGGAAGGTCCCCTCTCCTGGGAGCTAAAAAACCCTTCAGCATTAAAAACAGGAGAGATACCAGCAGGTTGACTACAGTGTGAACTGTGCTACGTGAGAAAAGCCTGAAATGAGATGAGCTGTACAGGGACCACAGGCTCCCCAGCTTGCTTTCCACTTCAAAAGCTGTTGCTGCCAGGGAGGAAGAATAATTCAAGAGCCCCAATTTGACGGACATTGCAGAGAACAGGGTTTTTAACCCAGTGATGCCCATTTAAATGCAGAGTGGGGACAACCTCGTGTTAGTAAACATGCAGACTGGGATCAGAGGTGCATTTTTAAGTGTTCAAGCAAGAAGTACATGCTTGTGTGCTGTACTCATGCTGCAGCACTCGGTGCTTAACATGCCTGAAGTGCTGCCATGTGGTTATCTCATTTCTCAGCTTCTCCTGCCCCGTGCTTCTCGTCAAGCCAGACCCGAGGAGAGAAACACTTACCAAGAAAGTGAGGAGAAGCCTCGTCTTCTTGGATAAACACATGTCGAGCACCAGGAGGGATATCAAACATCTTAAGGTACCCTTTGGCATGTGTAGGAGGCCAGTGGAGAAAGCAGAGATGGGAAGAAAAAGTAACAGCCGTGGTTAGGAGGGTGCTACGGGGATCCAGCTTCCACTTGCAGCAGAGGACATCCACTGCCAACCCAGTGGCCACCTCAGAAGGAAACTGAGCAAATAGTTTTGTAAGGTGCTTGCCAGGACCTCCCTGTGTTTCTCCTCTCACAGAGAAACCTGTTACAAAGCTATTTGTCCCTCGAGGAGCCACACAGCAGCCATCAAGGGTTCCGGCAAAAGATGTTTTCTCTGCTTCCCTCCAGGGTGGGAGGAGGTTGGCCATGGAGCACCAGCCTCCCTGGTGGCTTTTTTCCTGGTCACTCACCAGCCTGGCTGTCAGATCTGAGGTCTGGAGCACCTGGAGCCCTGGGGCTTTTTAGTCTGGACAGGACAAAACTGAGAGGGGATCTAATTAATGTCTGGAAATACAAACGGCTGGATGTCAAAAAGGCAGGGGCAACCTCTCCTCACTTGTGCCCTGTGACAGGACGAGGGGCAATGGGTACAACCTAGAGCACAGAAATTTCCACCTCAACATGAGGAAGAACTTCTTTGCTGTGAGGATTACAGAGCACTGGAACTGACTCCACAGAGAGGTTGTGGAGTCTCCTTCTCTGGTGACTTCCCAGACCTGCTTGGATGCATTTCTGCCTGATCTGAGCTCCTTCTGCACCAAGTTTCAACCTGTTTCCTGTGCACTTCCCTATTTCCCTGTCTTGTTATTATCACCACGATGATAAATCTCAGCAGACCCCTTTTTAGGAGCAGGGTGGGCTCCTGGCATGGCAGCCCCAGTGCAGCTGCAACCAGGGGGCTGCACGCACCAGAGGGGGTGTTTTAGTGATTTTGCCTCATCCTGGGGGGGCTCTGGGGATACAGACCCTGCAGGTGGCTTGTGCTGCCCCACGACAGACACGCTGCAGCCCCATGGGGTGGGCTCAGAACACATCAAACCACAGTCTGGGCTGGTGAGTGAGTGGCTGGGCTGGTGTTTGAAGCAGAGAAAACACAAAGCTTTTGCCTGAGCAGTGGGGAGAGGGCTCTGGAGCTGCCCTGGATGCCTCTCTCTCTCCACAAGCACCAAGACTTACCCAGAGTGTTTTTAGCCTCCTTTGTTTCAGAAAGGGAGACACTGCGAGCTCCTTTGGGCAGTGTGAACGCTCCTCTCGACTGCCCTTAAACAGAAGGGCTGCAATTAGCACCACAGGAGCCTGGGTTTCATTGACTGCCTTTGTCAGCCAGATGGGTCTGTGCAAAGGCATCTGAGGCAGAAACAGGCACATCTGGCAGAAACAGACACATCTGGCCCATGCTACCAGCCAGTCAATGAAAGCCAGACCGGTGGAAATTCAGGGAGGTGTTGTTTTTTTTAAGTTGGATACTTGCAGATTTCATTTTCCAGAAACTTGAGTTCTTTTTGGCACCTCTTGCTTAAATGTTTTCCTGTTGGAAGAGGTCAATTAGTCCTTTTTTAACGACCGGGCTGCCATGGTTATGGTAAAACAATAATCAATTAATTACATATGAGGCTCTAGTGACAGTCTTATAGCCCATTAGTCCCAAAGGCTGACTGATTCCTGCATTATTCCATGTCTGACCAATCATTCTTCCTTCCAGAGGGATGCCATTTGATATTTAAAATCTCCTGCTGTCATTTGATAAATGCAATCAATAACCTTTTCTGATTGGTTTGTTATTTTCAGCAGAGTATTTTACATCATTTATTTCCAGCCACGCATTAATTTAAGATAATACTGTGCTGGCTGAAAAAAATAACTGGTGAATGGAAAATTCTGAAGAAGCCCAAGGAGATCTGGAATTACTGGTGACAGGAAGAGGGTGGCAGAGCACCCAAAGTGCAGGCTGAACATTTGAACCAGGTCACCCTTAGTTCTGAGGTGACCTGGTTCAAATGCCCTCCTGTGCTCACAGTTTCTCAGTCACACAACTCTGAGGGCAGAAGAAATGAGGGTTCCTGCCAAAGCAGGTTTATCTCTGGGTAAGAGCTTAGATGAATTTCTTTTTCATTTAGTTGCCTGAGTAAAGGGTTGTGAGGAATCATCATAAAAAAAACCAGTTTGACAAGAGGATTCATATACTCATTTCATAGCCACAGGCATCCAGACATCCTCAGCTCCTGAGTTTAGGTTTGAGAGGAAAAACTTACAAAAAAACTTAACTTTTAACAGGAGAAAACACTGTTTGCTTTGGTCCTCCTGCAGACAGAGGGATGCTACACCTCGTGTCAGGCAAAGTACCTCAATTTCTTCTGCAGTTCGCCATGACAACACTTTGCTTGCACAAAGAAGAGCTCAGCACGCTCTGCTCAGTGACTATTTCTCAATACACTTGATTGATCAACTCCTCCTAAAAGGTCCTTCAAAGGCCAGAAGTAATATATTGGCTTTAAGATCACATTTCTTTATCAGAGACTAGACTCAGGAGTTGGAACAGGTTGACCTTTAAAGGTCCCTTCCAACCCAAACCATTCTCTGATGCTTCCATGCCTAAATCAGCTTTACCCATCGTCTGACAACTTACGTTTCAGGTTTCTGAGTGGTCTGTGAAAGCACCAAGTGTGACAGAAACAGCAGGGGACAGAAGGAAGTATCCCCAGGAACACAAAACTGATTCCTACCAAGCTTTTTGGGAGTGCGGGTGAAGGTTCCCTTGACGGTTCGGCAGTGCGAGTTGTCCCCACCACAGACACCACACTTGTCCTCCAGCTTGTTGGAGCCAATCTCCTTGTCACAGCCCACTTTCTGCAAGAAGGAAGAGGGAGAAAATGAGCCAAAAAGAGAAAAAGGAGAAAAGGTTTTGTCACTAGTTGCCAGTTCTAGTTACAAACAGAAGCCATGGCAAAATTGACGCCGAGAGCGAAGCACCCGGTGCTGATCTGTTTTATTTACATCACTTGCAAATCTAGGGCTGGATGATGGTTTTTGTGTGAAAAACAGCAAGTGATTCTTGCTTTATATTCATTGTACTTCAAGACAAAGGTGGGAAAGACAGAAAAACAGACACACTTCCTTCCAAGCACAAGACTCAGTGCAGAAAAGGCAAATGAAACAATCAGCTGAAGAGAACGACCATGGAACAGGTCTGGAGCATTGCTCTCATTTAAGTTTAAAAGTCAAAGAGTTATCCTAGAATCAGAGGTTGGAAAAGACCTCAAAGATCCTCGAGTCCAACCAGATTATGAGGAATATGATGCTGCAAATACTTAATTTAGAAACATCTGCAAAGCCTCTCTCTGCACATGTTCTGATTGAGGTGGGCTCGGGTGCCAGGACAAGTGCCAGGACAACAGGAACTGGCCTCAAGCTGCCCCAGGGGAGGTTTGGGTTGGAGCTGAGGAACAATTTCTTCTCCTCCAGGGTTGTCCAGGGCAGGAGAACACACGATCCCTGGAGGGTTTCTAAGCTCCACATGTGGATGCAGTGCAGTTGGACACGACAACCTTAAAGGTCTCACCAAAACAGATTCTCTGACTCTACCCAGGGTTGTTCTGTGACACAGCCCAGCTCCAGCTCACGGGGAGCTGCCACTCACCACGCACTCCCCACGGACACAAATGCTGTAGGGGTCTTTGTAGGAGCAGCGAGTGCCATCGTGTGCCAGCTGCTTCACGTAAGCAACGTCTCCGGTCTCCCTGGATTGGCAGTACAGGTGGCATCTCTTATTAGCTGTGCAGCAAGGGAAGAGGAGACACTGCATAAATTAACAGCAATCCAGGGGTGCTTCTGGAAAACACCCCGCTAAAGGAGGGGAGAGAACAGGACAGAGACAGGAAGGACCTTTAGCGGATGGCTGTGGGGGAAAAAAAACCCAAATTATTTACTTTTCTGTGAGTTATGTGCCCACTGTTTCAAGATGTCCCACTTCTGAAGGGGCTCCTGGGGCTGAGTTATCCCTGGTTGGCCAGGGTCTGGCTGGGCATCAGTCAGTAAGTGGCAAGAGACTGCCTTGTGCATATTCTGTTATTAACTATTATTATTTTTTGGCTGTTCCCCCTTCCTCACCACTGGCTTAGATTAACCTTAGCAGCGAAGGCTGGCAGAACCTGCTGAGGAATCCCTCCTCCTGCTCTCGAGTCTCATCTGCACCCTGGTTACTGCTGAATAAATCCCCACCCCCAAGCTGTGGTTGGCACCGGGGGGTGATGCCAGGCAAGGCCAAGGGCAGAACTCACGGTCAGGGTGCTCGTAGGGCAGCCAGTGGTGTTTGCTGTTCTGGAACTCAAAGTGGGAGTTACGTTGCTGACACTGCTGAGCCCTGAAGTCCTCAAAGTGCTTGGGACACTCCTCGGTGTTGCAGAGCTGGAACTCAAAATTGACACCAGCACAGTCCTCGCCTCCATTAACGGGCCTGTGGAGAGGAAATGTTTGTGAGGTTCTGAAACCCTCTGCCTGTCAGGTGTGGGGTGGGAAGGGGGGTTCTGCTGTCTTGGGGGACCTGTCACTCTTTTCCAAGTGGGAATTGTGTGAAAGAAGGCACGTGAGTCTCTTACACATCCAATAAATCCCTGGGGATGCTTTTTCCACAGTTTTTCCTCCGGAAATTCTGGGATTCTCCAGAAACGAGCCTGCCACCCTGCAAAAGCCTTTCAAGGGGCTTCAGCAGCAGGTGGATTTCAGCAGACTCCACCCGAAATGCAAGCAAGCCACCTCCAGAGATGCCCTGGCTGGCTGGCACTGCCAGCAGACCTACATGGGGTTGTTGCACTGGCGCGTTCGGAAGCGAACTCCGGTCCCGCAGGTCCGCGAGCAGGAGCCAAATTTGGTCCAGGGTCCCCAGTTGCCATCCTGCTTCAGCTGGTTGGTGTTCTTCCACATGCAGTGACCTTTGTAGCACCACTGAGAGACACGGGGAGAGGAGAAGGGGTGAGAAGACCAACAAAACCCAAACCAAACGCATCATTTGCAGCAATATTAGAAGCAGAGGGGGAGCTCACGGGCAGAGCAGGGGCACCTCAGAGAAGAGACCACAGGCTGAGGCTTCCAGGCATGTGAAATTCAACATGTTCCACTCTCTGCTTCATTTCATCAAGCCTTTGTTTCATCTGAGTCTCACTCGTGGCTTTTGAAGGAGTTATAATGTTCTGAACATTAGCAGGATGAAGTTTTGGCTCAGGACTGGTTGTTTCCCCCCCTGCATCCTGACCAAATATCCCAGTTAACCAAACAGGCTGGAACAGAGGGATAGGCACTGGGCAGGGGGGTGTTGCTGGCTGGGGCATCCTCAGGTGGACAAAGTGGTCCTCCTCTATCTCAAAATAAATGGGATTTCCCAAACAAACATTTATTTGAGTGTAATTTTATGGCTAAAAATGAATTGTGAGCAGGACACCCACCAAGGGGGATATTAAAAGGCAAAACCAAATCTAAGCTTACACAGACATTCAGCCATGGCATGGCTGGACCACAAGCACTGAGAAAGGGTCCCACAGCCACAGTGGATTCCTAAAGATGCTTTTATGGATGTTCTGCAGGTGAGGCAAGAATCCAGCAACCAGAATGAGAAAGCCACATGGGAATGGGTTACACCTCAGCCGGGGTGTCTGCATCCCAAGTTCGTTTGTGCTACAGCAAACCTCGTTCAGAACAGCAACAGTGGGACAGCACAGCTCCCTCTTCTCTCTTCTGGCATCACCCAGGGGGTGCCAGGCAACTCCCTGCTGGCCTCTGTGCCCTTCAACCCAAGGGAACACAACCCTTGGGGACTGTTTGCATCACCAAGGCACCACGAGACTCACTTTTCCAGGGGCACATTCTGTCCCATCCAGTGGAGGTCCCTTCTTGGTCTTGCAGAAATAGGGGTTATCTGGATGGCTACACCACAGCTGCTTGCAGGGGTCGAAGGTTCTGAACTGAAATGCAGAACACATAAGAGATGAGACTCACCAGGAAGTCACTGGTACTTTTTCAGCCCACCCAGCCCATTCACCTCACACGGGGTTACCAGTAAGTGCAGTGTCTTCAGGAAGAAGAGGGCAAAAGTGTCTTCAGAAAGACAAGGGCAGTGCTTATTCCCTGCATCCCTCAGTCCTGAGCTGGTGAGAAGAGGGAAGGAGACACCCAGAAGTGGGTGGAAACTGAGGTCTGGTTCTCTTCTCCCCCATGCCATGGGATGCCACTCACTTGAACAGCAACCCAAATAATAGAATCCTAGCAATGTCTGGGTTGAAAGGGACCTGGAGCTCATCTAGTCCAACCCCTGCTGAGAGCAGGGACATCTCAACTAGAGCAGGGTGCTCAGAGCCTCCTCAAGCCCCACCTGGAATGTTTCCAGGGATGAGGCCTCAACCACCTCCCTGGGAAACCTGTTCCAGTGGCCACCACTCTGCTGGGAAACAACTTCTGCCTTAGTTCTCATCTCAATCCACTCCTTTCTCATTTAAACCATTGCCCCTTGGCCTCTCACTGCAGGCCTTTGGAAACAGCCTCTCTCCAGGCTTTTGATAGCTCCCTTAAGGCACTGGAAGGTGCTCTAAAGTCTCCCTGGAGCTTCTCTTCTCCAGGCTGAACAATCCCAGCTCCCTCAGCCTGTCCTGGGAGCAGAGCTGTCCCATCCCCCTGAGCATCTTTGTGGCCTCCTCTGGCCCTGCTCCATGCCCCTCCTGTGCTGAGGTCTCAGCTTACTGGCTTCCACCCATAAACCTCTCTCTCCTCTTTCCAAGACCCCTTGAACTGCTCCTGGATTAGGAGAGGAGGTGGAGACTGCACCTCCTGGATGAGGCCAGGCACCAACTTGCCCAACACACCTTGGGTTCTGGGGGGTCTGCCCTGCACCTACCGCCGTGCACATCTTGTAGCCCACGCCGAAGTCGAAGCGACACTGCTCGTCCATGGAGTAATTGATGCCTGGGAGCTCTGGAAGCTTGGGCCAGTCATGCTCAAAAGGGTCATCAAGAAGACAGTCGTAAGAGCTGGGGGAAAGAAGCAGAGAAAGCACAACCATCCTGAGAAGATTCGTTTCAGCTTTGGATTTGCCAAAGATCAGAGCACTCGGTCGTAGGAAGGCAACACACTCCTTCCTCCCCAGCCTCTTTTCAGTCCTGTTTACACAGTTATTGGGAGGAACAGATTGTAGGAAAACATGGTAGGAATATTGCTTCATGCCACGTGATGGCTGGGAAGGTCCTTCAGCAAACCCCTGTGTTTGCTGGAGGATGTGCAGAGGCAGCTCCAGCCCTTCCCTGTCTGACATCTGCACTTTGCTGTCACCAGAGGTAGGAAACAACCTCTCCCCTGCTCTCAGGGCCAAAGGGCAACAACTCAGCCTGCTCTGACCTGGTCCTAACACAAAGCACGACACAGTGCTGCAGCCACAGGAGGTGCTCCCATGGACTTTAGGGTGCTCTGGGACAGAAAAGCAGCCTGAGAGCAGGCCTCCGACCTGCTGCATTCACATGGACAGAGCCCAGCCTATGCAAAGGGTGGGACTAAAGCTCTTTTTTCTTATTCCTGCTTGAGTGTCTTAAAATAGCCATGCTGGTGGGGTGCTCCTCCTGCACTGGGGGGTCACCTCCAGCTCTAAGGGCTCAATTAATTACTATTTTCTGCTTTATGCTCCAAACAGGGCTTCTTCTGCATGAGATGCAGATCAACTCACGAAGCTTCCACTCGTTTTTGAGAGGCAAATCCAGCTCTTTGCAATGGAGAAGGACCAGATGGAGAGCTGCATACGTGGAGGAGATCAGAACCAGAAGAGAGGCATCTGCCCCTTCCCTCCCTAACTCAAACACACGCCTGTGTGCCACCTTCTCCTCACAGCTCCTGCTGCTCCTCCTCCAAGTTGAGGGGCTTCATCCTGCCAGTGTCACATCCCAACTCCAAGAGAACTCAAAAACCCAGGGGAGAACACAGGCCACAGGCTCTGGGTACAGCCCTGAGCGAGGACACGTGGCTCCCAGGGTAGAGTTTTTCTCATGGAGGTATGAAGGGGAAAAAAACGTGGCAGAGAAAGTGATGAGGGAACGGCTGCCCTGGTGTGGAGATGGTGAGAAGCCTCCCTGGAGCTGAACAAGGAGTACCAAGCACTGCAGGTCCTTACTGAATGTATCTCCTGAGCTCCTGGCCACTGCATCTGGACCAGTGGTAACGATGGAAGGCAGCCTGCACCAGGGGGGCCATGACACTGCCCATCGCCGTCTCGTCCCCGCACCGGTTCCCCTGCCCGTCGTGCTCCATTCCCAGCCTGGAACAAAGAACTGGCATCAGATCCCAGGCAGCTCCCACCCTCCAGCTGCTCCCACCCTCTGCAAAGGAAGCAGTTCCTCCTGCCTGTGGAATCACATTAAATATTCAAACTGTTTGTCTGTTTTTTCAGCCAGTGGTCTCTGAGCTCTGCTGATGTCCCCTGTGTTCCTAACCCACCTTCTCTGAATGCTCCTTCATTTAGATTTCCTTCTACTTGTTGGTACCAGGAATGAACTAATTAGATGGTGACCCCAGCTAAAGGAAGACAACAGTTCTGTCCATTCAGACACAGAATCATTCAGCCTTTACCAAAAGCACAGAGCTAACCTGCTTCTGATGCTGCTGATGTGGTTAGCACGTTACAGCTCCAAACCTGGCACAGCTAAGTCCATCTGCTCATCCCCAGCTGGGCTCAATTCCTCCCAGTTTACCCACACTGGACCAGGAAGGCAAGAATCAGATCCTCAGGGCTTGATGTGAAGACCTGCAGAGCGACTGGTGATCCTGCTAACTCCCAAATTCAAATTTTAATCCTTAAGTGGTGCCAAATCTCAAAAATCAGCAGTTTTAAGCTGATGAGGAGGAAGAACTGAAGGATGCTCGACAAGCTACTGTCCCCACTGTCTGGGCATCCAAGATTTCTCAACAACCTCACCCTAGAGAAAAGGAGGGACTCCCCCCCATCTCCCCCTTCCCTCCTTTATCACTTAAACCAGTGACATGTTCCAAGGGGAAGGCAACAGAACGAGTGCAGCTCTCCAACAGCCACCAGGGTTGGTTTGGGAAGCAAACAGGAGAAGCAGCACCAGATTCTGTTGGACACCTCCCCACAGAAGCTCTGACTTACACGTGCCCTGTTTCGTGAGCCACCACAAAAGCTGAGGAAAAGCCATCCTCGTGGTTGAGGGTACAGCTTCGGACCGGGTGACACATGCCAGTAACAGGCGCATATCCTGGGGAGGGAAATCATCCTTTTACCCCCAAAGTTTACTTTAAATAAGATCTCACCCCCCCCCACAAAACCTGAGAAGAACCCAGGATTATTTTTCTCTTGGATTGTCATATTTTTTCTGCACTGACACCAATCACGCTTTGTGAATTTATTTCTCCTTATTAAGGTGGAAAGATTATCTTCTACAGTCAGATCTAAACAGCAAGGACTGCCCTGGCAAGTGATGTACAGAAGGTACAAAAAACGAGTGGGAGGGAGGGCTGTCCACAACACAGCAGCAGGCACATGCTCAGGCTGTCCACGTGGGCCTTTTCTGAAGCCAGGGCAGGGAGATGAAGGTTCTGGTGAGAGCATGTGCTCTCCCTAACAGGACCAGGTCAAAAAAAAACAACTTGAAAAATCAACTTTAGAACAGAGCCCTATTGCTGGTTGTGGTCTGGGAATCGCCTGACAATGCAAGTTTCAGCCTGTCCTCTTTTCTGGCAGATTCTAGCCAAGAAACACCGAGTCCCTACAGTTTTTCTCCAGGTCAGCTGCATTACCTTGCATACCAGCGGGCCCAAAATCTTGCCTGGTTAAGAAGATGGCATGGTCGTGGTGCTCGGAGTGACTGGGGTCCGACTTCTGCTGCTGATACGCCCAGCGGCAAACGTTCTCCAGGCTCCTCGAGGGGTTCCCCCTTTCAATCAGGCTGATGGACTGCAAGAGTTAACAGGTTAGAGACAGGAGCTCCTAAAGGTGGGAAATGACAGCAAGTTTTGGTTTTCTTGGAGCACCGAGCAGGTCTCCAGTCACCCAGGAACAGATCCAGGCGGGTCTGGGATGTCTCCAGAGATGGAGACTCCACAACCTCCCTGGGCAGCCCCTGCCAGGCTCTGGCACCCTCAATGGGAACAAGTTTTTCCTTGTGTTTCCCCTAAACCCCTTGTGCTCCAACTGACTCCCATTGCCTCTTGTCCTGTCACTGGATGACACTG
>JANHGL010003150.1:25550-61742 GCA_024611195.1 Ceyx melanurus | reverse complement strand
GGAGGGGCGAGGCGGGGCCGGTCGGGCTCTCAGCGCTGCCGGGGCGGGGCGGGGAGGGATGAGGCGGGACCGGCCGGGCTCTCAGCGCTGCCGGGGCGGGCCTTGCGCTCTCGCGGGAGCTGCGCCGGCGCCGCCCGTCTCCGTGCGCTGCCGCGGCGGAACCAATAAAGTTTGTTTGAAAAAAAAGCGAGAAACGGGAGGAAAAAAAAAGCGCTCCCACCGAGTCTGTGGTGGCCGCTGGCGAGTGCGTGAGGGAGCGCTTGCTGGGGCAAGCGCAGCAGGCGAAGGCGGACGGGCCGCTCCAGCCCCCGCTCTGGCTCCGCTTGGCCTCGGCAGCTTTCGTCCTCTCCGGGGAGCTGCCTCTTCGCGCTGTCCGGGCCCGCTCGTGAGTATGGCGGGAGGGCTGAGGAGGGCACCGCTGCCCGCAGGGGCAGGGCGGTGAGAAGGGGCCTGGCGGTCGCTCCCGGCGGCAGCGGAGGAAGCAGGGAGAAGGGAGAGTGACAGGTGCCAGGCTCCCCCCTCCGGGGGCGGCTCGGGCCGGGGGCAGCTCCGCGGCTCCGGTTGCGGGCCGGGCCGCACTGAAGGACCGGGAGCTTCTCCGGGGTGCTGCCGGTGGCCGGCCACGGGAGTGCCGGGTGCCTCCTGACAGCTCCTTCATACCCTTCTCCCCCTTTCCCCGCCTCTCCGCGTCTCATCTCCATGCTCCCTTAGGGCTGAGGAACATGTAAGCGAGCCCGGAGGCGTGAGGCGCTCCTACAGAGCCGCCGTTCTCCCGGGGGTCGCCGCTGACCTGTGTGTTTTTGTCTGTGTTCCCTTGTGGCAGGGCTGGCTTCTCCCTTCCCGAACTGAGGCTCCTGGCGCGGGAGGAGCGCTGGGCTGACGGCCGCAGCCATGCCGAGCAGTAAGGAGACGCGGCTGCTGCACCTTGGCGAGATGGAGAAGCTGGACAAGACCCTCTTCAGGCTGGAGCAGGGTAGGTAGAGAGCAGCGGGCTGCGGCCTCCTCCACCTTCCCCCCCTTGTCGGGGAGCCCCGGGGCCGGGGGAGAGGGAAGTGGCCGCGACTGCACCACCTTCTGCGGGCAGCAGTGGAAAAGGAGCTCAGCCCACTCCCACATCCCCTTCTTTTTATAATATGAAACGTTTTCTGACATGCTGGCCTCCTTGCAGAGCTCTGGGCTCCAGTTGCAGTTCAGTCCGACTCATAAAACTCTTGAGAAATAGAGTATGTCAGATAGGAATCATCAGTCTTTGTGGGACTGAAATATGAAGCATTTTTTTAGGCAGGCCCCTCAGGACAGGACCTTTATAGCCTGTATTTCAGTGACCCAAAAAAGTTCTCTTAAATCAAGCTTTTCTATTTATCTGTAAGGTGTAATGCAGCATCATTTGGAAGTGATATAATTTTGAAATATATCAGTAATACTGCAATGTCTGAGGTAATATTTCCTAATATCTTATTTCCTCCTAAATCTAATCTTGCCTGTCAGATTTCTTCCAGCTGTGCTATACTAGTATCTTGGCTGCATGCTCCTAAGAACTTGATACTGTTTATCTCTGAAAGTGTTCTTGAGTCTAGTTCAAAAAAATGCCAAAACAACAAGCCCACCCCACTAATTAGTCTATTGTCATGCTGGTCAGTAAATTCATCCTATAGAACTCTAAAGCTACTGTTTTTAGAAGTCATTGGTAATGGTGCAACAGTTTTTATTTCCCATTATTTTTGTGAGGTTTTGTTGCTGATCTAAGAACCTAATATCAGTGGTTTAGTAGATGAGCAATATTTTGGTTCTTAAGAAAAAAATATTAAAAAAAAAAAAAAATTTAAAAATTTCTATATTGATTTCAAAATTTTCAGTCAGTTTAGTCCAGGGAGAGGTCAACAGTGAAGAAGTGCAGAGTTGAGCCTAACATCCATTTTTAACTAATTTTTCCAGTTGTGTAACCTTTGTTGGAAGGAGTCATTTGTTAGTGCATGGCTATCCAACAGTGAAAATGTCTCTGCTGGTAGCTTGGAAGTGTCTCTGCTGGCAGCAGCCTCTCAGAGGGCATAGCTAATTTTGAGCACAGCATTCCTGTTGTCAGTATAACTGTTACAGGAAATAAGATATCAATGGCATATATCCCTGTGCTCTAATTTTAGTAATCCCTGGAATAAAATGTCAGGACAGTACTGGGGAGACTGTACTTAATCTTCCTAAGTGTTTGGATTGGTTTGGTGTTTTGTTTTTTGGTTTGTGTTTTGTTTTTCTGTAAGTTTTTTTTGATTGCTTTGGGTTTTTGTTTGGTGCTCTTGTTTTTTTTTGTTTGGGTTTGTTTGGTTTTTTTGTTGTTTTGCAATCATATGAGCTTCATTTTACCTGACAGTCATTTCAGATCCTAAAACCACTGCTTTACATGGTGGTTTTTGGTGCAGTGGTGATTATGTTAAGATAAACTGCAAGCTTGGTGAGATGTACATTTAAATGTATTCAGGCATTGAATTCTGTTATTAGAGTCCCCATGAATCTACTCAATAAGCAGTTTTTGTTCAACTTAAGATACTGGAACTTGACATTGCTCAGTTGTTTTGGGTTTTTTTCCACTTTATAATTCATTATCTGAGTATTAATAGCTTTCTATTTCTACAAATTCTCAGGTTTCTTTTACTCCCAATTTTGTAGACTGCTAGGGCATGTAGGTGTTTTATACCACAGTTAGACACAACTGGCATGTAATTTATTAAAAGTTACAGTGCAAGCACTTATACCTGCTGTAGTCACTTGAAAGGACCCTGTAATTAGTCATGAACATGATGGTGGTCCTCATAGCTGCAAGTGGAAACCTGTTCTGAAAGCTGTTGACTGGTTGGAGATGAAATAATTCAATTTAAACAGCTACAGGATTAATCTTGTTCCCATTATCACAGGTATCTTAAGCTTAAATACTGATCTTAACTGTGTGTGTGACCTGCATCATACATACAAAACTCTTTATTTTGTTCAAATCTCTGAAAGTTAAACAGTTTGTACATTGTAGATTCCACACAAGTATATATCATTTTACTGCTAAAAGTATAAGGAATCAGTGTTGTTTAGTGAAGCCTCAATGGAGAATGAAGGGATTAGAAATAATACTCTTTTCCAAACTTTTTTTGGTTTTTATTTCAGATGTTTTTATGGGTCATTTTAGTATACAGACTTAGTAAACCTAAATACTTACTACGTAATCCAGAATCTGCTTAAATCTGTATCTATGATGGTCATTATGTTTTAATATATGTTGTTTTTAAGGCATTTTATATATCAGAGAAACAATTTGGAAAAGATAAATATAAGCTATACCATGTAAGTCAAGGAAAAGGGCTATATGTGAAGTGTGCAAAGAACAGTGTTAGGGAAGTAGGGAGAGTTGATGCTCTACAAATCCACTGAACACTGCCAAAGTTCATGGCAGATATATAGGTGCAATTTCTTCTGAACATAATAATACCAGATTATGCTTTGTGATTACAGAATAGAAACATCCAGTCCTCCCAGAAACCTGATTTTATCTTTTCTTCTGCAGGTTTTGAGCTGCAGTTCCGTTTGGGCCCAACTCTTCAAGGCAAGCCTGTCACTGTGTACACAAATTATCCAGCTTCTGGAGAAGTCTTTGATCGCCACAAGTTCAGGACATTGCCGTGGCACAATCCCACTGGAAAAGAAGATGACTCTGACAAATACTGCAAGCTGGACCTTCAAATTTCTGGCTCATACCAGTACTATTTCAGTCTTGGGTAAGTGAATTTCTGTAAATGCAGCCAAATGCAGTCTGCTCCCTTGGTATACATTTTAACCTGAAGAAATCACTGTTCAAAATTAAAAAAAAAAAAAAAAAGTATATTTTTCCAAGTGCAACCATGGGTCCTAACTGAATATGCTACTGGAATACAGTAGTTTTGGTGGTTGTTTAATACTGATGCAAAGATAGTATGAACAAAGTTGATCAGTTTCTGTCAATGTTGGAAAGACAAGCCATTTATGCAAGTTTTCAAAGTCATCAGCGTTCTGAGTATCTGAAGGATTAATTTGCACTTTCTTTGTTGTTTTTGAAGGTTGTTTTCTATCTTTCTAGCACAGAGGTTTTGCATTCTTGACTTCAAATTCTTTACTTTGTTTTCTCTTTTCCCAACTGGACAAAAGACAATAGAATGCAAATATCTGTAATGCTTGTAGTCTGATGTTCTGCATTTTTGGAAGATGAGTGGTTAAGTTCCCTTTGGCTCAAAAGGGCGTTTAGCTCGGGTATCTTCCCAGGGATGGCTCTCTGAATGGAGGTCTTTGTATAAAAGATGGGCAGTCATGCTTTCTTCATTTCTGTACCCTAAAAGGAGGAACCAGTACTGTCTCACAATATCAGAATAACCAAGGTATCTCACTTTTTGCAGTGAGTTAAAAGTTCTGTATTCTAACTATCATGTAAATCCAGTAGAGAGAGATGAACATATTTTCAGTGTCCTGTTTTCTTCAGGTGCCCTACAGACCTGTTTCTTGTCCACCCCCAGCCATGCTGCTGAGCTGCTGTGGTTTTGAAATAGCTGTGCTTGCTGGATTCTTTCTGATACAGTGGGTGTTTACTAATGAAAATGTTTTTTTCCTAGAAATGAGAAAAGTGGTGGAGGTCACATAGTTGTGGATCCTATTTTGCACGTTGGAGCTGATAACCACGTGCTGCCCTTGGACTGTGTTACACTTCAGACCTTCCTTGCTAAGTGCCTGGGACCCTTTCATGAATGGGAAGACAGGCTTAAAGTTGCAAAAGAAACAGGTAATGCCAGTACACACACTAAACAATGTATGCTTTTGTCATAAAAACTCAAGTTACACTGAAGAGCTTCAGTGTAAACAGCTCATTTGTTCTTTTCAATGTTATTACATAGGTTACAACATGATCCACTTTACACCACTGCAGAAGCTTGGCCTGTCTAGATCATGTTACTCACTGGCTGATCAGTTAGAAGTAAATCCTGAATTTTCAAGCCATAATAAAAAGTGCACTTGGAGTGATATAGGAGCTCTTGTGGAAAAACTGAAAAATGAATGGAATATGCTCTGTGTCACAGATGTGGTCTACAATCATACTGGTATGTATGTATGCACTGTGCTGCATGTCTCTATTTTTATAATATGCTTATTTTTGTGGTCTGTAGTGTGCAGTTTTCAAAAGAATGGAGTCTGTGTAATGACTTATTTGGTTAAGATACCCTGTTTGATAAGAAAGTTCTGTTTATGCTTGTAGCTGCTTAAAGATACCTGCTCTAGTTTGGATCTAGCATGCAGACAACAAACAGAATAGGCAGAGGCTAGGATTAAGCAATGAAGGAAATGTTAAGTCTGTTTGTGGAGAAAGGAATAAAAAACCTCCAGATAGCTTTGTGTTTGGGGTGTTTTGGTTTTGTTTGGGTTGGTGGGTCTTTGTTGGGTTTGGGTTTGTTGGGTTTTTTGGGTTTTTTTACATATAGATTCACCAGTGCATTGAAAGCTTTACTTATCTTTATTGCTAAATATTAATTTTGTGTTTATTTTATATAACAGTTATTTGAAAAATGTGAACTTATTTTAAAATAAGTCTAATGAATTTTAGAAATATTTTTCTGTAATTCATCATCTTAATATATTTTGTTTGTTTGTTTGTTTGTTTAATTTATGTGCAGTTTTCTCCCTAGAAGTAATCTGGGGAGAAATGTAATCACAAGTGATGTTTTGGGCAAATCTTCTTTAGAAATGTTGGGGTTTTTTTGATGTTATGAGTTTACCTCCAGATCAGAAAACATCATTTTGTTCCATACCACAGTGGAAGACCTGTTGATTATTTTCTTTGCAAGCTAAGACCCTACATTTAAATCATAGTTCATCAGTAATGCACACCTCTACATAAGACATTTTTTCTATTGTCATGGAAAACCAGTTGAAATGTGAACTATATATGCCACAGTACCTTAACTTTTTTGCACAAAACAACTAGGTGTTCAGCTAATGTACTTGTTTTTTCCTTTCTTGAATAAGCTACCAACAGTGAATGGCTCAGAATGCATCCAGAATGTGGCTATAACCTTGTAAATTCTCCTCACCTGAAGCCAGCTTGGCTCTTGGATAGAGCTCTGTGGCACTTGACCTGTATGGTGGCTGATGGAAAATGCATTGCTAAAGGGGTTCCTCCCTTGATTGAAAATGATCACCATCTGAATGTAAGTGAATGAAAACCATGTGTATGCTAATAGACAATAAAAATAGCTGATTAAACCTTTAATATTGCTAAGGCTGTGAAAATGCACAAAAAAAGGTATATACTTTGCAGATATACTTAATGAAATAATGCTCTACTCCACATTTTTCCTGAAAAATTTATACAAGCACTTAGTTTTTCTTAATTATATTAATCATCAACATTATTAACTAAGGGTTTTTTTAATTATTATTTTTACAGTGTATCCGTAAAATAATTTGGGAAGAGATATATCCAAAAATTAAACTGTGGGAGTTTTTCCAAGTGGATGTTAACAAAGCTGTGCAACAATTTAAAACCCTTCTAACTCAAGGTAAAGTACATTGCTGAAGTCTATGGATGATGTATGTATAGTTCAGAAGACAGTTAACAGCAAGAAAATACATATTCTGGTATGTGAGAAATCTGCTGTGCATAGAAGAATGCTTGGAGGGTTTGTAAAGCCTCTGAAGTCTTTGAGCCCCTTTATGTACCCATATTTTGCTAATGCAGATTAGCAATGTTCTGTATCTTTAATTGTCATTCCTATTTGTAGTTTATCAATATTTTATCTTGTTCTTAGGCAAAACGAGCACTAAATCTGATCCCAATGAACATCTGCAAATAGTTCAGGACCCTGATTACAGACGTTTTGGCTGCACTGTAGATATGAATATAGCACTGGCAACATTCATACCACACAGGTATTGTCTTACTGTTAGCAAGTTAAAATCTCACTGAAGCTAAATTAGCAAAGCTGAATTGTTCTCAGAAATGGGAAAAATTTCATTCTTCATTCTTTTTATGTATACTATGTGTTTTACAAATGCACTATTCTGTTTTTTCCTCTTTTCATGTCCTCCTGCCAAGCAATGGCCCAGCTGCAATAGAAGAATGTTGTAACTGGTTTCGCAAGAGGATTGAGGAACTGAATGCTGAGCAATACAGAGAAACTACTCATCATCAAGAGCAGGTCTGCAGTGACTGTGTTAATGCTGAATTGTTTTAAATTATAAATATAAGCACTTTAATAATGTATATTTTAATTGCTTCTAGGCTGTCAATTGTCTTGTGGGTACTGTGGTTTATGAGCGACTGGCTGATCATGGTCCCAAGCTGGGTCCTATCAGCAGAAAATACCCTTTAGTTACCAGGTATTTTTGTTTGTGTGTTTGTTTGCTTGTTTGTGAGTTTGTTTGTTTGTTGTTTTTTTTTTAATGAAATTATTAGAATCTCTCCATGGAAGAGGTGTTCAGAGTTCATTAGAAGTATACATTAATATGTACAAGTGTATTTTTTCTTTCCTGTGGACAATTGCCACTTACTGAATGGAGTGGGATTTTCTAGGCAGCATTGGTACCATTTAGTAACCAAATTCAAGCAGAGGTTTTGAAACAATACTTGGAGCACACTGAAGCCTCACATATGCAAATTGCTGCTGTGGCTGGAACTTGGAAAGTTTACAGCATTCAAATTTGAGATGCTTGATGCCATTCATGTATCTGAAGAAATAAGACTTTAATCACTGTTACCAGCTAACACTGAGAAAATGGCAACAGCTGTCCTTTTTCCTCAAGGCATGCTGCAAAATAGAAAACTACAAAACATTTATAGTCTAACAGCTGCTTTGTTGTTTTGTGTCAGTTTTATCTACAAGGCAGTTCATAGCAGATGTTTTCACTTCAGACTACAAATTGTAGCTTAGGTTGCTTTATGTCCTTAGGGTTTTTTTTTCCATTGGTGTTTTGTTGTTTGGTTTTTTAAATGTCTGTCTATTCCATAGGTATTTTACATATCCATTCAAAGAGCTGACTGTGGAAGAAGAAGAAACTATGATACATCAGCCAGATAAAGCTTGTTATTTCATGGCTCATAATGGCTGGGTTATGGGAGATGATCCTCTTAGAAACTTTGCAGAACCAGGTTTGTAAAAGAATTTGGAATAATATTGTCAACCTTTTGATTTGTTCCAACACTGCTGCTTGCTGGCATTTCCATAATGTGAGTGTGAGAAATGTGTGAGAAAATAATGCAATAAAAATGTAGATAGGTAGATTTAAATTATTTTTTTTTTCTTTATTAGAGAGGAAAAACTAGTGAAAAGTCCAGTGAGCGAGAGTCAGGCAGTCAAGAGCTTCCACAGTTAATCCAAATTAATAGGCACATCACTTGCAAAGGTAAAACAGGGTATGAAATCACCATGCAGTAAAACACTGTATTCTAACTCCTTTGGGGTCAATATTAACACTCAGAAAAACCAAGGCTGGCAACTCTTGTTTTCAGAACATTAACTTTATAAACTGAATCAAGCAAAGGCCAGTTTCTACAAACTTAGATATCTGTTTTTAATTAGAATTAGTCTGCTTCAGAAGCTAATCCAGTGGATACTCTAGAGTGCTCTGGTGTTACAAACACCTCATTTCTGCAAAATAATCTCCAGACCTTTCATGGTTTATTTATGATTTTTGCTCCTTTGCAAGGATGAATATAATAAGTTTCAAGAGTGTTTTTGTTTGGTTGCCTTTAAGCTAATTGTTCTTCTGGGCAGTTTTTTTTTTGTCTTTCATTCAATGCCTTTTGTTAGAATACCTGACTTTCCATTATTGAACCTTAGTTCATCTACAGCTTTTTGAGTGTTTTATGCTTGTGTTTTACCTTTGTTTTTCACCACACGTTATGTGTTTTTGGAAGTAATGGTGATTTACAGTCCCTAAATCTTTACTTACTGGCTGCATACTTCTGCTGTGCATCTTTTCATTGCATAGGCCAAATCACTTAGGTGTCTGTGATGTGAGCCTTAGGAAATTAATCCGTCTGGAAAATAATCTCTTTGCTAAAGTGGGATTACTTTTCAGCTGAACAAGTTTCCTGATCTAATTCAAGGTTAAACTGCTACAATAACTGTGGTGATGCATCAGTGTAGCTGGTCTAGGAGTAGCTGAAAGAATGGACTATGTCTTAAATGAGTGGTGCTGAGCCTGTTAATTCTTTGATCATATTTAGATAAGATGAATATAAATAGACCTTTAGAAGACTGATGACTCAAAGATAATTTTATTTCTCTTATGTGGGGTATGATTATTGACAATTCCATGGTTGCTACATGTTGCAAAATAGCATGAGTTTTTGACAGATGGGTTTGTTTGGCTTTTTAAGTAAAATTATTTGACAATGGCAGGAATATATCTAAAAATGTGACTTCCTTACTATATAAATCAATACAAGTCTGTCACAGTTAAATTTCAGTCAATTCTGTGCAGTAAGTATATTAAGATGAACTCTGATTTAAGGATTTTTTTTTTTTAATTTATTGCATCAGAAAGTGGGCAAAAAATAGTATGTGGAACTATACTAGATGAAGGATATATATTTTCATACACAAAATTATTTAGGGACTTTAAGTGACTTTCCTGCCTAAGCACTTAGCCATTTGCATTACATCATCAGTCTGCTGTTCACTGAAGATAAAATTTTAGATTGTGGCAGTTTATTTGTGGGAACACAAGGAGATTTTTTGAATTTGGCCAGAATAAGAAACCAAAGTACAGATTTTCCTCCTTTGTTTACTGCTTTTTTTTTTCTTCTATTTTGTTCTCAAGTATAGCTTTTATACTGTGTTAATTATTCAGATTGAAACAAAAAAAAATTAATTATTTTTGTATCACTACAGAAGTTTAATATGCCCTTAGAGTACTCCAAAATTATACATTGGTGTAGAATACATAAGGATTTTGAACTGAAGGTTTATTGTTAGAATTTTTACTCTTCATCCCAGTGTTACCCTACTCTTCAGCAGCAGCACATAAAATACCACATTTTTGTTTTGGTGCACGTTCTATGCTATCTATATAAACACTCTAGTGAATTATTTTCCTTTACAGGCTCAAATGTTTACTTGAGAAGAGAGCTTATTTGCTGGGGAGACAGCGTGAAGCTGCGCTATGGTAATAAACCTGAAGACTGCCCCTACCTCTGGGCACACATGAAGAAATACACAGAAATCACTGCCAGGCACTTCCATGGTGTCCGTCTTGACAACTGCCACTCCACTCCGATTCACGTGGCTGAGGTACGCAGAATTGAGCACTGTTGTTAGCCAGCAACTTCTGTCTGAACTCCTGCCCTGTTCTACAAAGGCTGCAGGATCTCCATGGTACAGTTCAGATGTAAATGACCCTTACAGCATAAGCAGGGTTCCTTTGCTGGTGATGTTCAGCTATGGCTCCAGCTGCTTTAAACAGTTGTTAGAGTAGTGTAGCTATTGTACCTTTTTTTTTTTTCTCTAGCTTAGCTGAAATACTCGGACCTGCAGTGACTGCCAGTATCCAGTGTGTCAGTTTCAGCTGGGGTCATTGCCAAGACTCAGTTGCAAGTCTTAGTGTTTCTTTGCCATATGTATTTTGCTGTTCTCAACAGGAAGTGTCTCTCTTCCCCTAGGTTAAAAATTGGTAAAGAAAAAAACCTGCAAGAAATTTAGTCTGTCAGGTTTATTGCTAAGATTATTGCTTACTGTTTACCACAGAGTTGACTACATCCAGAAACTGCATTTACTTATCTTTAAATAGAATTGAGTGGTACAGCTTGTTAGTGTGGAGTCTTAATCTGGTCACAAAAGTTATATATATCTAAGAAAATCTCTCTGAAACGAGGTGATTTGCCCAAAGAACAGTTTTAAGTGGCTCTTAACTGCAGGTATTTCAAAACTTCTGTCATTCTTTCATTTATTGTTGCTGATTTTGGAATAGTAACTTCAAAGGCTTAAACTGAAGTCTTTATCAGATTATTATCTTAATGGTTATCTTTTTGTTCTTGCATTTTAAATTGAAAATTTGTTTCAAGACAAAATATTATTTAGCTTAAAGTCTTCAGTGATTTTCCTAGAATTACTCAAGAATAAATAATCTCTGTAAAATTCAAACTTGGTTTTATGAAGTTTGCCTGTTGCTATTACTTTTTCAATGAACTGCATCTATGAATAAATTGGTTAACACTCATGTTAATGATTATATATACACAGCTGACAATGGATGTCTTGCATTAAAAATGTATTATGATCTATAGGAGATGCTAGCAACAGCCAGATCAGTCAGACCTAATCTTTATGTGATAGCTGAACTCTTCACTGGCAGTGAGTACATTGACAATGTTTTTGTCAACCGCCTGGGAATTACCAGCCTGATTAGAGGTACAATAAGCAGTTGAAAATTATCTAGGATTGTTGTGTATGGTTTGGAGTTTTTAATGTGAAACTAACATTATTGTGCTTTTTTTCTTACATATGCATGTTCTTTGCTTATGCAATTACCTTTTCTTCATGTTCTATTTAACTCCTCCCGTGTTTTATGCTAATTCTTGATTTTGCTTACGTTTGTGTGTTGTCTTCTGTAACAACTTTTTTTGTTCCTTAATTTTGGCTTTCTATTTCTCTTTGCTGCATGGCGTTTCCCTATTGTCCAATCCCTGCCTAGCTTTGAAACTTGTCCTTTTTTGTATCTACCTTTCCCCTTTCTGTGGCTTTTTTGGCTGTGCTTTTTGCAGTACATGCTGGACACAGCTAGAAAGTTGCGAGCCGATTTGTATGTAGTGGCTGAGCTGTTCACAGGAAATGAGGAGCTGGACAATATCTTTGTGAATAGGCTGGGCATTACCTCCTTAATAAGAGGTAGGCTTGCTACATGTGTGGTCTCTTTCCAACAAGAGAGTATAGATGACATGCTTTTTCCAAGGAAAAGGTTTCTTCTGCATTATGCACTTACATTTTCACCCTCCGTGTAATCAGAAGTACAGGTTTGCTATTGGGACTTTTTTGATACTCTGCAAAAAATGAGTGACTGTTTCTGAAATAAGAGAGACATCCTGCAGTAGTTTGCAGGTTAAATGTGTAATTTTTACTCTGGTGATATAAAATGTTGTAGCACGGGTCTGCTATGCAAGTGCTGCATCATGTCTGATTTTTGTTGCATGGATTTCTTAAAGGCTGTGAGAAACAATTTCAGACCTCTACTTTTCTCCCCTTAGTTTTCTCTATGCCATGGTAAATAGAATGCTCCAAGGTCGTGTATCCACATTGGAGGATTTAGCTTGATTGATTTCTTTATTTTTACTTTTTTAATGATTGGACTCACTGAAATATCAACTGTAAAATGCTGCATTAGTGTCTTGGTGCATGCTGTACTCTAGTTAATTTTATGCAAACACTTATTTTGTTCTTTAGAGGCAATGACTGCTTACAACAGCCATGAAGAGGGAAGGTTAGTTTATCGTTTTGGTGGTGAACCTGTTGGCTCTTTTGTTCAGCCACGTTTGAGGCCTTTGATGCCAGCTATTGCTCATGCACTGTTTATGGATATTACACATGATAATGAATGTCCAATTCAGGTAAGCACCTAAACTGAAAATAAGAGTTTACATTTAATTTCTGAACTTTTATTTCTGAATTATGTAAGGGGATGATGCAATCTGCATGGTTTTCCTGAACTATATTTATAGGAAAAATGTGTTTCAGACTTTCTAGTTTTCAAGCAGAAAATATTTTATTAACTTCTGACTAAGACTTTGTCTTTCAAGGGAAAACTTATATAAAGCTACTTAATGAGTTGCTTTGATTCTTTCATTCCAGCTACTGTATGTGGTTCTGTCTCTGCTTGTTAACCTATTCTCCTAAGCTCCTCTTTTACAGGAGAGAATGAGTGGTAAGAACTGAAGTGCTCACTTTTGAAGGTTTCTGTTAAGTTGCTTTTGTTAGTACATTTGTAGTATTTTTGTAGTAATGCTGTTGTGACTGAGAAAATTACGATTGTCTAATTAGCAACTCCTCTGTTAAACTGAGTATTATCTTCTGTATGCTGTGTTATCAGGGATGAAGTTTGTTTCACTGCTTACAGGCTACATATTTTTTTTTCCACATAGCACCGATCTGCATATGATGCTCTTCCAAGTGCAATGATTGTTTCCATGGCGTGCTGTGCTACAGGAAGCACCAAGGGCTATGATGAATTAGTACCACACCAGGTATATGTCTATACTTAACTCCCAAGTTAATTCTAAAAGTGTAAACAACATTAAAATACATGTCCTAGAACAAGAATAAAGTTTATTTGAAATTCCAAGCAGTTTACTAGCTGATGTTATTTCAGGTTGTCCAATTTCATAGAAAATTTTAACTGATTATATAGTTGAGCTCTCCAGATATACTGTTTTTTCTCAGAGTAGTTAATATTTGCTTAAACCTTAATTTCTTTACAGATCTCTGTGGTATCTGAAGAGAGGTTTTATTCAAAATGGAATCCAGCAGCACACTTGTCTCCTGGTGAAGTTAATTTCCAAACAGGAATTCTAGCAGGAAGGCTGGCCATAAACAGGCTGCATCAGGAGTTGGGGGCTAAAGGCTTTAATCAGGCAAGTGATGCTAACACTGCAATTTCTCCATATTTATATTCTGAATGAGCACAGTTGCAATGTATGTGTTTTCTAGGTGTATGTAGATCAAGTTGATGAAGATATAGTGGCAGTGACAAGACATTGCCCTACCACACACCAGTCAGTTGTGGCTGTAAGTCGGACTGCCTTCAGGGATCCTAACACCTCCTTCTACAGTAAAGAAGTACCTGAAATGTGCATCCCAGGTAATCAGATTGCTTTTTCAGGAGATTTCAGGCTTACAACAACAACAAAAAAATCAAGTTATTCTAAATAGATGCTTTTTAGCTTCAAATATGTGAAATCAAAAAAACAATTTCAGTGCACAGTGCTGCTTTTGTATGTACTAATATGCATGCACCAAAAGTGGTTGAAGAAACAGTATCAAACATGACTTGTTAAGGGTTTGCTTTCAAAAGCATTCACAGGGAGTATACTTCCTGCTGTAAGGTCCCCATGAGTGTGTGGTTTTGATTACAGTCTTGTTAGTGATTTGGCAAAATACTTATAATAGGAAAATGATTAACTGCACTGAGTTGGGAAGGAGGGATGTACTGTTCTTATAATGGGGAAAAAGGCTAAAATGTCTTATTTGTTGGTGTCATTGCTATTCAGCTTGTTTATATATTACTATTTTTGTAGTTTCCAAATACATCTTAAGGAGGTTGGATACAGGTGGGGTTTGGTTTGTTGACCCAAGGAACCAGCAACAGAAGTGAAACACCCTTAAGATTTAGGTTTTTTCATTTAGGTTCTGCTTCATGTTTTCAGAACAATGACTTTTCAAGTATGTTAACAGCTGCAACACGATTTAACTTTTATTAGGTAAAATAGAAGAAGTAGTACTTGAAGCTAGGACTGTTGAGAGAAGTGCTAGACCTTATGAAAAAGATCAACACTTTATAAATGGATTGCCTAATTTCACAATGGAGCTCAGAGAGCACATTCAGGTAATTAGCCTCCTTTACTCATGTTCTGGGGTAATGTTTTGTAATTTGTGATATTTTATATTAGAAACAAAACATTGGATTTCAATTGCAAATGTGTTTTCTTTTCTAAGATTAAAGACAGTAAAATTATAAAGCAAGCTGGAACTGCCATAAAAGGGCCAAATGAATTTGTCCAAGAAATAGAATTTGAAAAATTAACACCAGGAAGTGTGATAGTATTCAGGTATGTGGCTATAATTACCCAACAGCTGTACTAGTTGAAATAGAATGATAGGATTCTCTGTTCTGAAACTTGAGAGTATTGTAAGTGCTACATTTCTACAAGTTATTAATTCATGTTTACAGAGTTAGTCTTGACCCCAAGGCACAGGAGGCTGTTGGTGTTCTCCGCAATCACCTGATCCAGTTCAGTCCTCATTTCAAATCTGGAAGTCTTCCTGATGATCATTCAGCACCTATATTAAAAACATTGTTCTCCTCGTGAGTATTCTTTAAGCTTCTGATGTAGAACTGAGAGAGCTACAGGGGGAGCAAAGAACAGTCTGCAAACTTAGGAATGTTTTTTGCTGTTGTTACTACGGATGTATTTGGATTGTCAATGTGATAACTGATATTATTTTCATGTGTATAATACTAGGCAGGGTTAATACTTAAACTTCCCAAGATGTTTTGTTCATATTCTGAGTAATTGCTGCTTTAAGTGGACTTGGCCCAACACTGGCAAGCAGTTCATGTCAGTATGATTGATTGGAGTTTGTACTTACTACTGTGCTTCTGAAACATCTGAGCAGAATGTCTTGGAACATGTGAAAAATCAGTCTTTTAATTTCAAAGATTTAGTGGTGAGACACTTATATATATTAGATTAATTGAAATTTGAAACTAGAATTGTTTGTGAAATCCTTTCTCTTGTTTTCTTACTAAAGTTGCTTTTGGGTTTGGAATGTGTTTTGTCATGGGTTTTTTTTCCACTGTTTTTTCAGTATTGCATCTAAACTAACTTTGGCTGACCTAAATCAAGTGTTGTATAGATGTGAGGCTGAAGAACAGGAGGATGGTGGAGGTTGTTACAATATACCAAACTGGTCACCACTGAAGTATGCAGGCCTCCAAGGTAATAGTTTCAGCATTATTCTTTTGTCAAGAAAATAAGTTTAATAGAGCTGCTCAGTTTAAATCATGGCCTTAATGCTTTTTTAAGGCTAGTGCCATGGTTTGGATAAAAACTAAAACTTTTCTCTACTTGACCATGCTACTAATCAGTGTTGTACCAGGGATACTAAATCAAAAGCCCTCTCTTGATACTCTGGGCTGAAATAATAGGTATAATTATGTGTTTTAACACCCAATGCCATTGTTTTTGGAATCAGAAGAAAATATATATAACTCCAGTGAAAAGTCACACTAAGATCTAGGCATTACTAGATTAGTGTCCTTCATCAAATGTATTAATTCCATCATACTGGTTATTCCAGATTTTCTTAATTGCCTAGGTGTATGCTGAGGAAACTACACTTGAGTTAGGATATAACTCAGGAGATGAAGTAATATAGCTAAAACCCATTAAAACATCTGTAGCTGTATACCTTTTTCCTCCTGAATTGTAATGGATGTTTGTGATAATGGTGTGTCTTTTAATACAGAGTTGGGTTTGTATCTTCAGGGTTAATGTCAGTGATGGCAGACATTAGACCAAAAAATGATCTGGGTCATCCATTTTGTGATAATTTGAGATCTGGAGACTGGATGATTGACTATGTCAGCAATCGTCTTATTTCCCGTGCAGGAGCTTGTGCAGAAGTGAGTACAAATAACTATTTGGTGACTTTGGGGTTTAAAATTACTAGTTTGTTTCTCTTTCAGTTACTGGTATATTTTTTAAATTCAGTCTGTCTGTAATGTATTTCTTGTCTAGGCAATTTCTTCTAGGAGATTAAACTGTCAGTATGGTTTTGTTTTTTTTGCTTTCTTCAATTCTGTTTAAGAAAAGACTGCAAAAGGGAGTTTGAAATACATGTGGGGTATGGAGGGATTGTTAGGCCTTACAAAGAGGCCTTCCCCATTTATTATTTTCCATATATACAATATGTATATATGAAAATATACAGGTTAGGGATAGACCTGCTGGAAAGCAGCCCCATGGACCTTTGCATCCTGGTGGACAGTAAGTTATCCACAGAACAGCAGTGTGCCCCTGTGGCCAGGAAGGCCAGTGGCTTCCTGGGGTGCATGAAGAAGAGTGTGGCCAGCAGGTCCAAGGAGGCTGTCCCACCCTCTACTTTGCACTGGTCTTCCCAGTTCAAGAGGGACAGGGAAATGCTAGAGAGTCTGATGGAGAGCTACAAAGATGCTGAAGGGACTGGAACATCTCTGAGGAAAGGCTGAGAGATCTGCAGTTGTTGGCACTAATGGCCATACCTAATTCAACATTACAAAGATTTTTCTGTGATGAATATTGTAAGCAGATGGACCCTAAAAGCACTTCTTGGAACCTTAGTGATACCAAGTTGTAATTGTCTTGTGTTTTAACAGGTTGGTAAATGGTTGAAGGCCATGTTTGTCTACCTGAAGAGAATTCCACGTTACCTCATCCCCTGTTATTTTGATGCCATATTAGTGGGTGCATACACAACGCTGCTGGATGCAGGGTGGCACCAGATGTCTAGGTATGCTTGGCATATCAGAGCTAGAGAGGTATCTGTATACATTTGCACCTTTTAAGTTTGTAGAAATGTAATCTGAATATTTTCATATTTGTCCAATGTAAAAGGGTAAAGTTGGTGGTGAATATCAAATCTGTCTTCTAATGGTGGTGATTTAGAAGGTTGAGAGTTCTGATGTCTGGCAAGGTTTGAATTCATTTCTTTGCCAAGCTTTGGCAACTTTGCTGTAATTTTAGTGCAACTGCAATGATCCCTTAAAGTTCAGGGGAAAAAAGAAAATACTGCATTGTACTTCATGTTGATTGCTTGTTCAGTATTTAATTACTAACACAGTTAAATCTCCTTCATTGTATGAGCACTTTGCTTAGTTCTTGAAGTAACTGTTAAATCTTCAGTGTTGGCTTCTCCTTCCTTTAATTACTTATTCCAGCTATGAACATTCTTGAAAATCAGTATTGCTTCATAAAAATACAAATGCTAAAATGGGAATGGAATTTAGTTTGTCTGTGAAATCATGTTGAAAGTAGTATATTTTTTCTGAAAAAAAAAAAAGGTTGGAGATTAGTTAGGAATGCAGGTTTCACTGTTTTAGACAATATGTTAATTAAATTATTTTTTAATATAATGTAAAAATGCAGCAGTCTTTACTGACTACAGTAAAATCATTTCTGAGTCTTACATCTGTATTTAGGCATGGTGTAACAAAACCAATTTTCTTTTTTTACTCTTTACCCTGTGTTTTGATGTAAACACTCCTGTTGGTATTTAATAAATAAAAATATTAATGCTAACATTGGGTACCCATTTGGAAGAAAAAAGTGACTTAAAAATTAAATCTTATGTACAATATTAGTTAATGCAAACTTCTAATATTCTTTGTTATGCATAAGACAATAGTCTTCTGTATTATCATTATAAAGGGTGCATTTTATAGATTAATATTGCTGAATGTATAATATAAATGTATAAATTGTGTTGAATTTCAGCTTTGTGCAGAATGGATCAACGTTTGTAAAACATCTTTCCTTGGGTTCAGTCCAGATGTGTGGGATAGGAAAATATTCTTGTCTGCCAGATCTGTCTCCTTCCTTACATGATGTTCCCTATAGGCTGAATGAGATTACAAATGAGAAAGAACAGTGTTGTGTTTCCTTGGCAGCTGGTAAGTGAGGACAACATTAAAAATAAAAATAATTTAAAAAATTTAAAAATGGACAACCATGTTGTTACTACTCTTGTGGGCTAGAAAGGAAATCTTATAAACACTTTCTTCAGAGACTTTTTTAGCTACATCCAGTTTGATTATATATGGAGATCCACAAGTAAGTTCTTTCTTACCAGCAGACTTGCTTGAGATAAATACACTTAGCATAATAGGTTTTACTTTATCTTTTTTAAACACAAATTTAAGAACTGAATTATAATGGGGTACGAGAGTGAATTTATGTTTTGCAAGTTATCAGAAAGAAAGAACCATTAGCAGACACAAAGAATGCCTGAGTTGTAGCCCTCTCCAAAAGGAAAGAGCCTAAAAGCAGTCAGCAAATAGTGTTTATACCTCTGAATGTTCTGCCAGTATCTGGCAGTGTTTGAATTGGGCACTTCCCTGTGTCAAAACTATTATCATCTGTGGTGGCTTAGAACATTTTTATTTTTTCTGTTCTGAGTTGGCCCATTCCTCTTCTGAAACCATAGAAACTTTTAACACCCACAGATTCTATGGTGTCTCTCACACTGGGGTGTTTATTTTCTTCTTTTTGCAGTCTGTCTTTCTCTCATGGAATTTTATTGCTGTTAGTTTCTGGCCGCTCGTGACATTTCATTTGCCTTGTTTAGTGTTACCTAGAAACACAGAGGCACAATGTCTTCTTAAATTGGTCATAAGATTAAAACCAAATCCTTTAGTATAATTAAATATTCCCTTCACTTACTCACTGGAACATTAACTCCTACATGGATTGTCACTCAAGTGCTGATGCCATATACTATAAAATTATAGATGTGGAAGCCATATTTGAGTATTGACAAAAACATTAGAAAATTAAGTGATAGAAGTGCAAGCGTTCTGTCAAGCATGCACAGCAGACTGCTGGCTTGAAACTTTACTACGTGGAATTTTGTTTGATAGATTAAGTTAATAAATAACAGAAAAAGATGGACCTTAGTGTTCCAATTTTTATGCATTATTGGTCAGAATTATTCAAGTAACATGTCTGCAGTAAGACCTTGTTCTAGAAGCTTCTGGAAAAGAGAAGCAGGGTTCCTTTTATAGTGGCTGAGAACAACTTTGGGCTGAAGAAACAGCTCCTCAATTTCATCCCTTTATGCTACTGAGATGGCACAGCTCACACACAAACTCCTGCCAACAAAGGCTTACAAATCTTGTCAAGGTTCTGGCTTTTTGTTCATTTTCTTTCTGCTGCTTTTAATTAAAGGACGGCACTTAAGCTACAAACTGATTTAATAAAAATCTGACTGTTGCTTAGAGGAGAAAATTAGTTGTGTGTCCTTGAAATTCTAGCAGATGCTGTTCTAAAATGAGTTTTTACTTCATTTGACCAAGTTCGAAGATTGTTTACTTCCAATATCTTAATCTAGGAAAAAAAAATTACAACGATGAGTATCTTTTTCTCTCTGGTGATTTTATACATACATGTGTACTTGGAGATTTCTGCCATATCAACATATGAGATGAACAATTCTCTTTTTAGGTTTACCTCACTTTTCTTCTGGAATCTTCCGTTCCTGGGGCAGGGATACCTTCATTGCACTGAGAGGGCTCATGTTAGTGACCGGGCGCTATCTAGAAGCAAGGTAAGACTGACTTAGGTTTAATTCTTTATTGCTGTTGAAGGTAGTTGGGGAAAAGGCTGCTTCTCAAAACCTCAGATGACACACAAGCTGTCAGAAACAGTTGATGTGCCATATAAAACTTGGCACTAGGATTTGGGAGTTCTCTCTAAGTGGAATTAAAACACTACTTAAAGTATTCCTTTCAGCTTTCCTGGCACTGATAGGAAGCTGATGTTCTGCATAGATAAGGTTGTTTAAACTCCTGTAACACTACTGCTTGTCTTTAAACAAAGTGATTGTGTATCACATGTGCTTGATTCTTTGTTGCTGACCAATCATTTCAAAATGAATTATTTAAAATTTGAGGTAGCAAGGGAAGACTTTTAATCAGACACGACTGCATGTCTATTGTTTTGAGGTTTTTTGTAATTGCTAGTATTTGTCAATAGTAGAAATCAGCTAATTGTGGGTTGTTACAATCTGATACCTGTTTGTAAATGTTTAACCTGACAAATGAGCTAGAGAGAAGCCAGATCTATGTGTCTTGTACAAACTGATTTAATTGTATTCATGTTGGGGAATTTGTAGGGAATAGATGACTCTTTTTTTGTAAAACGTTCATGCTAAATGAAATAATTTGTAGCCTTCAAGAGCAAACTTTTGGCATCTGTCTTAGAGATTCTGTTTGTCTCCTTGACATGCCTTGCTATTAAGGTAAACTTGTATGCTTTGTACTTAATACGTGGTCCAGTAATGGCTTGAAAGTAACTTTAGTTATAACTATGTTTTTCTTTTTTTTTTCTAGAAACATCATTTTAGCATTTGGTGGGACTTTAAGGCATGGGCTCATTCCCAACCTGCTTGGCCAGGGGACACATGCCAGATACAACTGTCGTGATGCTGTATGGTGGTGGCTTCAGTGTATCCAGGACTACTGTAAAATTGTTCCAAATGGATTAGACATTCTCAGGTGTCCTGTTTCTAGGATGTACCCAACAGATGACTCTTCTCCTCAGCCTGCAGGCAGCATGGTAAAGATCAATTCCAAATTAAATATTTAATAAACTATATTTTTAGTGAAGGGATGTAATTTTTCTAGCTACAAGAATCTGTTACTATCTGAACTTTATGGACAAATTTTTATTAGAGCCCAAGAATTCCAAATTTTAAGCACTTCTCAGTATATTTGCATCACATTAAGCAGGTGCAGGAGGTTGGTGATGGAGAAAAAAATATCCATCATCATCTAGATTTTTTTTCCTTTTTGTCTTTAAAAAATGTTAATATTATAAATTGTGAACAGTGTATAATAATAAAACAGTGTAAAATATGTTTCAGCATCAAAAAGATGCTGCTGAAAATGTTAGATGCTTTTATTTTATTTTGAAGTATCATAAACTAGAGGCTAAAGAATTGCTATTCTTTGCATATTAGATAAAACCTTTCTACTCATTTTTCATCTTGCCTTTCACATATCATCCAAACCTGCAATCAATCTAGGATCAACCCCTCTATGAAGTAATACAGGAAGCAATGCAACGACACATGGAAGGCATAAATTTCAGAGAAAGGAATGCTGGTCCTCAGATAGATCAGAACATGAGAGATGAAGGTAACATATAGGCTATTGAGTTTATTTTTGAAAAGTCAATAATGTTTAATACAAATAAAACTTCATTACTTTTAATGTTTAAAAAATGCCTACTTTATTATCAGTAACTGTTTATATATTGTGGTACAAGTTCTCTTCAAATGGAAGTTCACCTGAACTACACTTACCTTCAGAAACTCACATCTGATCTCTAGTTTGGAGGGTTATTTGTTTATTTAGGTGGGCTGGGCTAGGGGGAGTAGTTGGGGTTTTCTTTGAAATGCAGACTTAACACATTCCATTCCTGCTTGGCAGGTTTTAATGTAACTGCAGGTGTTGACCATGAGACTGGGTTTGTCTTTGGAGGGAATCGTTTCAACTGTGGCACTTGGATGGATAAAATGGGGGAGAGTGACAGAGCTCGAAACAAGGGAATTCCAGCTACTCCAAGGTACCAGATCCAGGCTTTTGGGGGGGGATTTTAAAACTAGTTTAACAAAAATAATTTAGGAAAGACTGTATGCTTGTGCTAGCAGTACAAGTGCTAGTTCTTCTAATATTCCTTTAAGATACTTAGAGATTTATATATATTTTTTTTCAGTTACTTATTGGACTTCAGTAGCCTTCTCAGAGTAATTCTTGGGCTTCTTTTGTCATTGATTTTAGAGATGGGTCTGCTGTGGAAATTGTTGGCCTGTGCAAGTCGACTGTTCGTTGGCTGATGGATTTATCTGGGAAAAAGATATTTCCATTTCATGGAGTCACTGTGAAAAGACATGGTAAAAAGAACCACATCCCATAATTACGTTACAGGAGTATAAAAATGGCTATAGCTACAATTTCATTGTTTTATAACAGCAGGGATGATTATCAGGCTACTGATGGTGGTGAGCTCTATTGGAATAAATGTGGGGAATCACCACCTGGGGAGAGGTGATCTGAGGTCTGCTCCTGTCATCTTGCCAGGAATTCAGGGAGAGAAGGTTTTAGAAAGTTACATTTATCCTACTGTTGTGACACATCTCTGAAGTCTCCAAAATAGCAAGAATGTGTATACTCTGCACTACAAAAAAGCTGATACGTTACCATGCTGAAATGGTAATTACAAATTTTAAACTTACTGTTTAAATATTTACTGCATAAACAGTAAATAGACTGTATCTCATCTCTTTGTTGCTAGCTAGCTGCAAGTTACAAAGTGTTGCATACAAAAAAGTTGTGCATGTGTAGGAGTTGATCTGTGCTACTGTGGCCAGTGTTGTAACAGTAAAAAATACAACATAAGCAAACTTCTGTTGTTATTGCTGTGGCTGTTTCCAGAAAATAAAACCTCTATGTAACACCTTGCAGGAAAGGAGGAGACTATCACATATGATGAGTGGAACAGAAAAATTCAAGGACACTTTGAAAGGCTGTTCTTTGTCTCTGAGAACCCAGCAGACCCCAATGAAAAACATCCAAATCTCATTCACAAACGTGGAATTTATAAGGACAGCTATGGAGCTTCAAGTCCATGGTGTGATTACCAACTCAGGCCAAATTTTACAATAGCAATGGTTGTGGTAAGTGAGGGGGAGTGGGGGGGAAGCATTTGCATGTACAATTTTGTTTGATTGAATTAAGCTTGCATTGTTAAGTTCATCTGCATAACATCATATCAGAAACATAAGTTGCTTAGAATAACTTTCTGAAAGCTTTTCTATGCTTTTAATATTGTTTCATCATGGATTATCTCCTAAAAACAGTTTATAGACAAGAATTACCTAAATGAAATTGCTGTCCATTGAATAGCTGGGCTAAATTTGCAGTGTTCACTGTGCTCTGAATGTCTTTTAAGGTTAGGTCTGGGAGGTTACTTTTCCCAGCAGATTGGCTCAAAAACACAGATGTTTTATTTTTATTGGCTTTGTCAAGAGTTGCAGTAATAATACTTAGCCAGTGTATTTAATATAAAATAAAGTTGTTAAAAGGCACTGGACAGCTTCTGTCTTCTGGAACCTACAAATCAGAGTAAGAAGTTGATTCATTAATATAAAACTTGAGCTTTTTGTGGTCTACATTTATATACAGTCTTATGTGCACATGCACAGAATTTACTCACTAATTCTTCACTATTATTTAGGCCCCTGAGCTCTTCACACCTGAGAGAGCTTGGAAAGCTCTGCAAATAGCAGAGGAAAAACTGCTTGGTCCATTAGGCATGAAAACCTTAGATCCAGAGTGAGTATGGTAGAGATAAGTGTTAATTACAAAACACAGTAGTTGGAATGATTTGATCTGCAGGGGTAAGGTGGTGGTGGTGGTGTTTAAATCCTCATATCTATTTGTGAAATAAGGCTGCAGTTAATGCTTCTGGAACAATTCTTTTGCTGTTCAATAAGTCCTTGCAATTGATTTTATTTATGTAGACAATCAATGGATTGTCTTCAGTGGATTGAAGATGGATGCCACACAGTAAGCAAGCCATACTTACATGCAGTACAGTGCATGGCACTGCAGTTTAAGTAAAAACATAAGGGCAAAATTATGAATTCAAGTCATTCCAAGACTTAAGCCATTTTCTTAGTAGTTTAAACCATATTTGGAATTCCATTGTCTTGTAAAATACAGAACCTCGTAGAGATGTCCATAACTTAACAATCATTAAATGTAAATGCCATAAGAAATTCTAGGTTAATTTCTGCTTTCCATTTTTATGTTGGTTTTTTTAAGACTTTGTTACATAATCTATGTTTTCTCTCTTGCAGTGATATGGTTTACTGTGGAGTATATGATAATGCACTTGACAATGACAACTATAATGTAGCCAGAGGTTTTAATTATCACCAAGGACCTGTAAGAGTTGGTTTCTTCAATTTTAGAAAAATTCCTGTCACCTTTTCCAACTGACAGATACAATAATAATCTCTTCATTGTTTGTTTAGGAATGGCTATGGCCAATTGGATATTTTCTTCGTGCCAAGTTGTACTTCTCAAAGTTGATTGGTCCAGAGATATATGCAAAAACTGTTGTCATGATTAAGAATGTTCTTTCTCACCACTATGTTCACCTTGAAAGGTAAGCCACCAAGTAACACAGATTCTAAATATTCAAGGTAATGGTATCCACTGTCCAACTGCATGTAAAATTACATGTCTTTGATATAAACAGCATCTGTTTCTTACCTAAAAATTCACTATTATATGTGCTGTTGCAGATTGCAAGTCAGGTTTGAAGTACAGCTGAGATCTGGTGCTTTTTATAGATTGCAGAATTACTAATATTTACCCATGTGAAAACGAAGTGAAATAAAGTTTATGTAAAAATTGGGCTCTACTTTAATTCAAAAAAAAAATCAGAAAAAAAAATAAATTAATTATATCTTAAAGAACATACTATGTTCATAAACATACATGTTAAAGAACATACTATGCATGTAGGACAACAGACCTTTAGGCATGTTTTGCAGTTTCTTACTGAGATAATCTTCTAAAATGTTTTAAAATGAAATGTTTAAATTTCTATGTATAATATAACAACAATCCCAATTTGTTTTTTCCTTTATCAGATCATCCTGGAAAGGGCTGCCAGAACTAACCAATGAAAATGGACAGTATTGCCCTTTCAGCTGTGAAACTCAGGCCTGGTCGATTGGTGTTATCCTTGAAATCCTTTATGACTTGTAAAAGTTTATTTTGATTGATTTGATGAAACTTTGGTGGTCTTATTATTGGGCATAAAGGAACACTTAGCTTACACTGTAAGGGAAATGTCCTCTTCTGCACAATCACTTAAGCTATGTCCTGACTTTCAAAAGTTAAATGCCAGCAGCTCCTGTGTCCTATAACTGTGGGGCTTGGGTTGGTTTTGGAAATCAGGCCATGACAATAAAACACAACTGCAGTGCACACTTGATGCAGAAACTTCTAATAAGGAGCAATTTTAAGAATATGCACAAACTTAATTTTCAGTAGCTTTGTTTTTTTTACCTTTCAAATCAAAACCTTAATGTAACAAAGTGAGGTGGCTCTTTCCTGAGCTAAAAACAAGTAGCACAGCTCTTATGTTTGTTTGTTTTGATTTTTTTTCTTTGTCTCTGAAAGAGCAAATGGATGTTTTGCAAATGCATGCTTAAAGGGGAGTAGACTAACCTATAGCTTCCTGAGTTGGGTATGTTTTGTGCTGTAGCACTATACATTAATGAAGGCATAATATGTTGTTTCTCTGTTGAACTGTATTATGGGGATTTATTTTTTTATGTGTTCAGTTGAACACTCCATTAAGCATCCACAGAAGAAAATTTATGAAAACTATAAGAAACCAACCTTGGAAGTTAAATAGAAAATTTTAAATTTCAACTCAGAGCAATAATGAGGTAATATCATATGCTAATCCAATTTTGAAGTTAAATACTGCAGGCCATGCAGCAAATGTATTCCTTCATTTAAATCTGTTTTTTAACCCCAAGGAATTTGTAAGAAATGTGTAGGCTGCACAGCCTGTATGTTAGGGGAGGCAAAAGATACTGAAGTCATTGTGCTTGACTGCTAAGTTGAATTAATTTAAGAGGTATGATCACCTCAGCTCTTTATTCTTAGGCAAATCCTAGTTCTGTTGAAATGGGTGGAAATACTTAACATCAGTAGGAAGACATAACAGCCTAAGAGAGCAGAGCAGAGAAGCTGAGGTTTCTAGGCCCTTTGGAATTGCACCAATAAGCATGCTACCTCTACATGCTGTTCTTTGGGAACAGCATCCAGTGAACATGATGCAAAACACTGTTTTCATATTTGGATGCCTGCCTGCCCATACTGAGCTCAGTTCAGTGTTCCCAACTGAAGGCTGGTTGACAGAAGTGCAGTTGGTGATTCTCAACTCTCTTCATGTCAATGTCCATCTAGTGCAATAAACAGGCAGAGCGTGAGGCAGACCACGTTTCCCATATCACAGGGGGGAAGCAACACTGATACTACATTTCTTAATGTTAGACAACATATGCTGGAAATATTATACACAGGATGTAATTCTAATGCACTAATAACACGTAGGTCAAGATTTTATTGTATCTGTATTTTTATTTTAAATTGCCATACCTTGTCTGAAGTACAGTGCAAGTGTGCTGTCTTGGTTCAGGGAGAAGTGTTAGACATATGCATGTAAGGGCAAGTTAACAGGCTGAAGACAGATGAATTCTAAGTGCTGTAGCCACACTCTTTATTTGAAAGGTTAATAAGTATTTGAACTTTCTTTCTGAAGTGTTCAGTACTTGGAAGTTGTGATGTCCTGGGTTCAGCTAGGGTGGGTTGTCACAAGCAGGGTTGGCATAAGCAGCTGGGATAAACAATGGAACCAGTGGGATATTCAATACCATCCTGATGTCATGCCCAGGGCACCAGTTTTCAGCTTGTTTGTTTGCTTCAGCCTGTGGCTGGGACAGAGAAAGTGGCATCATCTTGTGGTCTATATCACTCATATATAAATTTATTATTATTGTTATAACTGTTTTCTTATCTCTCTGTGATTTTCCTGTTAATTTGTCCTTATCTCAACCCATGGAGGTCTCACTTTTTTTTTTTTTTTTTTAATGCTGATTTTCCTTCCCATCCCAAAGAGGCAGGAGAAGTAGCAGGTGAGTAGCTGTGTTTAGTTGCCAGCAGAGGTTAAAACTGTGACTAAGTCTATACTGTACCTCAACTTTTGAGCTGCTGCAGTACGTGGGTTGGGAACCTCTTATCTTCTTGACACAATGCATGAGAGATGTAATTTTGATCAAAAACAGTAATGAAATGTCAGCCACGGGTTACTTTTTAATGTGCAAGAGGCATATGAAGTTGTGGGTTTTTTAACTTTCAAAAGTTCTTGATAACAGTATTGAGGTTTATGTCCTACTGTATCACTAGTTTTTTACTGATAATTTCTCACCTATCATTTCAGGGTATGCTTTATAATTCTATGGGTTTAGATATAGGAACAATATGGCAGAATAAATTGTTCTTACTTGATTATTTTAAAATTGGAAATGTAGCTTAAGAGCTATGACTGAAAAAAGATTTCCACAGGATGTCCAACTATATACATTGGCAATATCATTCTTTCACTTTTGGAAAAAAAAAAACAAAAACGAAGCCCACACATCAGAAATAATTCAGCAAAACCTTCCTATCTTAGTTCACATGATTTTCCACAGTTTTGCAAACTGCACTGCTGATAAAGACTACATACTTGTCACAGCTAGGGTTTGGGGTTTTTTTTCCTAATATCAAAGTAAAATTTTAAAGATAAATCACCACTGTGTACACAAAAATACATCTTAGGGAACTTCTAAACATGCCCATTTGTAGTGTTGGTTCTGCACTGCTTAGCTGAGCATATTTTAGTGTCAGATAAATGTTTTAAATAGGATAAAACTATCTATCATATTGGTTGACTTTGCTGTTAAGTAGCAACAAAAGTACATTTGAGGTTATAACTGGGGGGTTGGTAGTGCTTTACTGATTTTTGTGGGATTTTTTTATTTGGCTTGTTGGGATTATTATTTTTTTTTTAACCACAAAGCTATGCAACCCTTTGTAAAGCCAGACAGTTTAAAAATTATGAGGGAAGAAAGCAATGTGAAATCTAACACGTGAGCTGGTATTCATCTAGAAAAACTCTGTACCTAAGCCATTATTCCCTAAAAAGAGCTGACTTAAGTTGACTGATGGTGAATTGTGTTTTCATTCATTAGTATCACTTATCTATTACTTGTCATCACACTCACAAGCTTCAGTAATGCAAAGTTATAATCCATAAAATGTTTTAGAAATAAATATCTTAGTAAGAACTGTCAAACCATTGTGTTCCAGTTGGTGTTTCCCCATCTGTATGGTATTGGCATAGTTCATTTTCCTTTCTCCCAATTTCAGTTTTGAACGTTACCAGTGTTTGTACAGTTACTAGCTCTTCATTTATTCAAATATGATTAGCTTGAGCATTCAAGTAAAATACTGTATCATTCTTGCACTGCATGTTAAAATGTAAAATGGAACAATTAATTTTACATGTCTGTCTAGCACAGCAACAACTATTTTAGAAAATGTCATCCATTTATTTCTGAAATGCACAAAATAAAATCCTTTAATTCAGAGTTGTTTCCTGTATCCTTTATCTGCCAAATTGCAATGATTCTGTGATAGAAAATGGATTTCACTTTCCATCCCTGCTTTGTCTAATGCAGTGGTCCGGGTACAATGGATGGAGTGTCAGCGATGCGTGGGCAGGTTGCTTCTGAAAGCTCCGTCTGAGGGTGCAGACAGCAAGTGGGGCAACACCTTTGGTTGGGAACTCGGCATGCCCGTGTTATTAGGGTCACACACAGGGCCAGCTTCTCTCATCCCCTCAGCTTTACCGGCCTCCCCGTTCCCCGGGGTCCGCGTTAACGGGGCTCCCCTGAGCGCTGCAAGGGCTCGCGGGGCCGCCCTTGTGGCGCGCGGCGCCTTGAGCCTCATCCCCTCAGCGCAGCGCCGGGAGCGGTGAGGGGAAGGCCGAACGGAGCGTGGAGCGGACGGGACACTTCTGCTGTCTCGGGAGCCTAGGCGTCGCTGCGGACGATGTGGCCCGTGTGTACCCTCGCTCCTCGCCCGCTGGGCCCGGCAGCCGGGCGACAGTGGCCAGCGCTGGCTGCCGCCCCTCGGCGCGGCACAGGGCGGGAAACTGCGCGCCTCACAGGCGGCAGTCCGAGGAGGTAATTGTTGGATGGGTAGAGATGCAATTAGTGGCGGCTGTGTGCTCAAACGAGCCTTTAACTGTGTATGGCATTTACTGTGGCGAAGTTTTTAAAGGTTAGCGGGGTTCCCTTCCTGAGCGAGCGCCCCTTGGAAGAAGGCACAGCCCGCGTACCTTCCCCTCGATCCCCAGGGCAGCCCAGCGTCTCGGCATTCAGGGGCAGCCACTGTCAAAACGCAGCCCTGCTACAACCTAAGCAGCCGCCTGAGGTGGTGTTCTTAAAACTGTGAGAATCTGTTCAATGCCAACAGCAGGGGCTGCACCCTCCGGGAGACTGAGTGTTGCGTCCTTAGGGGAGCTCCACACCTCTTAATGCGAGTTTCACCCTTTTCCTGTTTAATAAAGAAACCCCACCTTTAAAAAAGTGCTTGTAAACAGTCAGAAGGAAAACGGATTTGCCTAAGAGTCTTTGGTTTCTTGTGTAAACTGTAAGGTTTATAAACATATCTTTTTAATGAAGCAGTAGGAGGGAGAGCTCAGCCCTGTGAGTGAGGTTCTGTGAGATTCACCTGTGTATTTAGTATTTCGGACAAGGTGCTTCAAAAAAGCAGAGGCTTCCTAGTTCTGACTTGCATGGAAGTGCAGCTGTACAAGTGGAGCAGTGGCTGACCATTTAAACTGGGAAAGGGAATCACGATTTCAGCGTATGAGCAGCGTGCACAGTCCTGAACAAGGTGCAGCTTCTCTGTTGCTTGCTTCAGTCATTGCTCAGAGTCGAATTCCAAAGCCGAATTAGCATGCAAACTGGCCAGCTGCTGTGGTGGTAGGAGAATGAACCTGAGAGCAATAAAGACTGTTCTCTACTAGTCAGGTAGCACTATCAGCCATCTGTGCTGTTGCAGTCTCAGTTTCGGTAGGCACTTGCAGTCCTGTTGCTCTGATGTGTTTCACTGTGTAATGACTCCTTGAATCCATTTCAGAAATCTTTATCTCTTTGTGGTATGTTTGTGCTACCTACAGCCTTTCATCTGCAGCTGGCTGTTCACCATGTGTAATAATCTCAGAGCACTAGACAAAGTTAGGTACTGTTGAATATATTTGACAAATAGTAAAATCGTTTACTTCAATTAATGTATGCTTATGTAATTTATGAGAACCAAGAGCACTTCCCTTCTTTGTACCCATGTGTGTGCCACAGCAGTATCTATGTACAATTCCAGATGGAGACCATTATACTCCCTTTGCACTGAGAATGAAAGTTCTCCCAAGAAAGAATTGTTCTGCAGCCTGGCAAGGGTCTTAAGTTGGGTGACCTGGGCTTCAAGTACTAATAGAGGTAAGTTCTTTGTATTAAGTTTTCAAACTAATACAGAGTTCTATATTTGTGAATTCTGACTTTGGCAAATAAACTGGAGCCTATTTTGTGCAGTGATGAGAAACTTAACATTGTCCTCTAAGCAGTTCTAAGGGAAAAAAGGTATTTACAACCACTTATGACTCACAGACTTGTAAGTACAGTTATTTTAAAGTATCATATTAAAGGCTGGTTGGAGGTGAACATCTCAGCAGAAGTCTGGGGACTACAGATCGGGTAAAAGTAACACAACTTTTTATTATTGCTGAAAAATTAACATTTCCAGCTTCGTAGCAGAGGGTGGCGCCAGTTCACCACCTTCTTCCTCAAGCTCATGCTAAGACTTGGCTGGGCGATTCAGTGCTGGGTTCTTCCTTCTGACAATGTCTGTATTTCTTTGTTGCCAAACCCCTTTGTGTTTTAATGGCTGAAGTTTCTGTTCCAGCAGTTCAAAACTGTAATAACTTTTTTAGATATTGAGAAAATGTTTTATTATCTTCCTATGTAAAGTAATACATATTTGGTAATTTGATACTGAAGCTAATGACTAGATTTCAGTATTAAAAGTTCAGGAATCTGTTTATCTGTTTTATTGCAAAGTTCAAGAATCTATCTTCTAAAGAACAGGAAGTTATAGGATATGAAACCTTGGGTATGTTAGGTATTTATCTATTATTTATATATATAATTTATAGATATATTTATCTATTATTTGGCTAATCTGTAATTGCTCACATATGTATCTATCTCCTTATGTATGTTTTTTTTCAATTATTGTGATTATTTTAAATTACATATTTTGTTACTTTTTCTTAATGACATTCAGTTTGCACACAGCATTTTTCTAGGACAATCAATCTCAAAGAGGCTAAAAGCATGAAACTATTATTGAAATTTATTAATTTGGAACTCTGGAAAATCTGTGTAGGTCTGAGATTTAGTTGCCAGAATTTGCTTCAAATACTTTTATTCTCATACATCACGAAAGATTCGTAGGCCTGAGATTTATGTCATGATAGTGTTATTTTCTATGATTGTAGGGCTGTACTCTGAGATTGAAAGTTGCTAAAAAAAGAGTAAGAAGAGTCATGTGAGTGGTAGATTGTTTTAAGTGTCTCAGAAGAGCTTTATGTAAGATACAATGACAACAGGAAAAAACATGGAGCCTGTAGCTGAGAAAGCCCCAGTGCACCTGCCCTGCAGCTTCTGTTCTGTCCATCAGCTGTTTGTAAGGGGCTGCATTCCCTAGCAGTTGTCCCAGGTGATGAAGCTGGGTGGGAAAATGGCATTTTTCCTGATGGTTTTGTGATGCATCAAGCCTGTAATCAGACCCGCTGTGCCATCTGTTAAAGAGGTGGGTTTGCTTTCTCAGAAGGGCTGCTTTGCTAGCACAGCTCCAGGTCTCTCCCCATGCCTCTGTGTGCTCCCTACAGCTGGGTTATTCCAGAGCTTTTCCCGAGGCCTCCAGGCACCATTTGGTTACATTTAAGCACCAGGTTCTGTTATCATCTGGATCAGAGTAAATATAGGGTAATTTAATTTTCATGCCTTGAGTAATTGCAGGTGACTTTTGACTAATTCTGGCTTTAGACAGGTTACACACCTTTGCACACAGCAGTCCAGGGTGGACATCAGAAGCAATAATGCTCTAAACTGTTTGTCCTAGGGCAGGGGAGCTGATACTTGATTGGATATATTCTCACAATAGGTTCTTTGAAAAAGCTTTTTGCCTTCCTTGAAATAAAGTCAGTACCTGTGTGGGAATCTAACAGAACAGACTGCTCTATTTCTAGCTCTTTAGCCAGTTCACTCTGGTGTTTTATAGAGGACTCTCAATTTCTCCCTCCTTCACTTCTTCCTAGAGTATAGCTTAAATGCTACTGTGAACTTCACCCAGAAAACATCAAAATCATGGGAAACATAAGTACTACATCAGACTCTAAGGTTTTATGTGCTTGAACTTCACATTTTGAAGTCTTTTGATGTCATACACAAAAGTAACTGATAATAGTAATTACTATAATAGTACCTTCTGTCTCATAAAGTTAATTCTTGGCGTTCTCCATTTAATTTTCTAGAATTATATACTCAGTGTATTGCTAATAAATATGCTCTTTCAACATGGAGATATATTTGGTGTACATATGTTTTCAAAGGTGTGAGAAAGCAGTAGAAGTCAAGGATACTACATCTTTAGCATATTTTAGCATGAATGCTTTATGAAGTGTAGTATTACATTAAAAGTCTGTCATGAAACAGCTTCATAATGTGCAAAGTTGTGACAGTAATTAGACATACCAGCCCAAATCTGTTTCCAACACCAAGAACTAAGGATTGCTCTGAATTAACCAAAGCTTCATTTGCATAGTACGTGGGTGTCTCTGTGGCCTAACCTTCCTTTCTTGGAAAATTGTGACTGCTGTATCCTGAGAACTTTTGGTAGCTTCAGGACATGCAGAAGAGGATGACAGCTGGTGCTAGCTGGTTAACATGCTTCTTTTCACAAAGCTATACACTATTTTAATTCAGGCTGAATATTTTTTTAACTATTATTCCACAATTTAGATATTTGGATGTGTAAACCATAAATTTATAGACTTCCATTACTGCAAGCCACACATTTCTGACCTTGTTTTGCTTTAACATTGGTGGAGAAAAAGGAGGAAATGTAAAAGCAAGAGACTTATTAAATTCAAGGTGAAACCTTTCTGTGAACTCAGATGTGAAGCTGAATTTATCTGTCTCCACAACTAAATCCTGGGCACGACCTAGTTATGAGATGTATGTTCTACATCTACCTTTTATGATTTGGGATGTGTTTGTATTTTTGTTTTTTTACATCCATCTACAAGGATGCTGTTCTTTTGTGAAAGGGTGATGAAATGTTAATAAATATGTCTTTCATGCTGTGAATAACATCATACTAAGGTGTCAGACTAGGAAGAACATTAATGTGCATGAAATTCTTGCTACTCTCACATCTTGTTCAGAATAGCACAGTGGTTCTTAAAGTAACTTAAGCACCTTATGTCTGTGCAGCATTATTTTCTCTTTTTTTAAATACCCATTGTGAAACTCTGCCTTTTATCTGCAATTATTTGGAAGAGAAAACATTGTTTTGCTTATAAAACTCAAATCCCATCATGGTAGCATTGCACTGATACATGCCAGTATTTATTAATTTATTTACATATGTATATATGAATACATAGATGTAGCATAAAATAGAATATGAAGTAATCCTCTGGGGGTGTGGCACTTGACTGTTGACAGCCTGTCAGAAAATGAAAAAAAAATAAATTATTGTGTTAGAAAGATAATATTGAGCAGCATGTGTGGTAATATCAAGAGTTCAGTGGTCAGCAGGATCACACAGCATTAGATTGGAAGTGTCACAGGGCTGAATTTTCATTTTTCTCCAAATTATCTTGTATTTCATGTGCATGCAGGGCTCCATGTGGAGGGCTTTCAATCTTACGTTGTGAGTTAACACCTAGTGCTTCTCTGCCCTTCCAGTAGAATGCTCACTGGCTCTGACTGTTCCTTCCATTAGAGCCACCTCCTTCTCCTCCCTGTCCTCTGGCTAAATGGAGGAGTGGATTACTAGCAGAGGAATGTAACACTTCCAATTTGCCACGTAGGTGGTAATTGCTGCATTCCAAAGAGGTTACCACAGCAAAACCATCAGAGATACATGTACCTCAAGTAGAAAGAAAGTAGAGCTTCATTTCCACAGCTTGTTGAAGTTTTCAGTCATTTTCAGTGTGACTCACAGTCCACTTCAACTTAGCTATTTTAACTCTGGGGAAAACACAAAGAAATGAATAAATAGTTGACTGTTTCCTCGTGTGACCAGCTTCTGACACTAGTTTTCTCTATCAGTCCTAATACAAAGTAATTGTTATGATCTCAGCCATTTCCTTTTCCTCACCTTCCTATTTTCCATTGCATAACTGTAATTATTATTGATTATACCTAATTAGGTTTCATTGTGCTTCAAAGAGATAATACTTGGTCTCTGCCTCCAAAATGTGATAATTTTACATTTAGGCTTAACATCGTGAGTTATAGTGAGAGACAAGGGGACAATTAGATGGAAGGACAAGAGTGACCACTTCAAATACACATGATCTTTGCTTTAGTTAACCACCTAGGTCTTTGTAATTAAGTAAACTCTGAATTCAAAGCGTTTTCATTACTAGAATATATAAGGGAATAGTACTGGTGTGAAGTGTTTATTTCAGAGAGATGTGTTATCTTGAGGGCAGATGAATTTACCCAGTGTATAGAGCACAGGCACTTCACCTGCCATGTAAAGGGAATGGCTTGCAGGCACACAAGGGACTCCCTGCTTCCACTTCACAGAGCAGTAGCCTCCCAGCCCTGTTGCACTGTGAACTGATTCTTTCCATCACCTCTTTGGAGCTTTGTTGCTTTGCTTTCTTCATTTCTGCATTTTCTTCTGTGCTCGTGCTTCTTCTACCCAGGTTTACATCACAATGAAACAATGACAGGAATTGGACTTCTTTCCAGTCTGGTCTAGTTGAGGGTACCCTGCTCACTGCAGGGGGGCTGCACTAGATGATCTTTGGAGGCCCCTTCCAGCCCCAAACATTCTATGATTCCCACCACTGTCCAAAACAGATTGTCCTCCACAAAGCATTAGTTGTGTGTATTGTCATGTTACTGCTTCACCTAGGAAATCGCATGTGGCTGTTGATACATCTCTTGCCATACCTTGAATGCTACATGGGAGCCCAAACTACCTGACAGTTAAGTACTTGAGAAAACAAAGATTATGCAGTCTAGTAAAAATTCTGTCACCTCTGGCTTGGTCTAAGGGATGTATAATTTTGGATGTTGCAGGGTCTAACTTGTTAATCAAGCCTCAGGACTGAAAGTTTTGCCAGAAGGACACAAAGGTTTATAAAATGACTTTGCAAGCCAGGAAGTTGCTGTCAGCCACATCCCAACAACAGTGTTCTGTCTGATGGAGGAGGCAGTGCTGTGGTGGGAAAGTGATTAAGTATGAAGCAAAAAAAAAAAAAATAATTAAAAAGGAAATGGTGGAAATATTTTGTTTTCAGCCTCTAGGTCTTTTTTCTGATATTATGCTATCTGTAATGAGCAGTCTTTGCAAATCAGGCTCTTTAGCTACTTACACTGCCAAAGCAACCATGATATATTAGCTGTTCTGATGCTTCATCCATTAAAAAAATTATCCATTTACTCTCTTCTATCTATTGTCATGCAATGGGAATCCAGGCCAGATGCTTTTGTTTTGAGGATGAATTAGTGGACATTCTGGGGAAGATATTGGTAGGCATTAACAGGCTATAACCCAATGAAACAGTTGCTGACTGGTGAGTACAGATGTGCCTGAAATGCTGCTCTTGTATTTCAGATATGATTCCAGGCATGTGTAATATTTGGAAACAAAATGGAAGATGTTGCTCTAGCTCTGGGGAACTGAGACTATTTACAAAAAGTAAGTTGTTTGTTTGTTTGTTTGTTT